>CAHIKZ030002390.1:1357500-1392500 GCA_903632075.3 Acanthosepion pharaonis
AGACATTTCACCGCCAGATTTCTTTGTTCATCGTGAAAAGTCTTGTTCCGTTTTTTTGTTTTTTGTTTTTTTTTTAGGCATTACGCCCCGAGCAAGGCGTGAAGCCACTAGGATGCAGGGGGTTGCAGAAGATTTGGAGCAAGAGCAGATAGGAGTGATAGAAGAAAGGATGAGGAGAAGGATAGTGGTAGATGGTAGATCAAGGTAACTGGAGATGTCGATTGACATTACATTTGAATAGTTGGAGATTATAGCTCTCAGGGAAACAGTAATTGGGAAGGGTGTTCCACAGGCGAGAGGTGCGAAGTATGAAGCTATTGGAGTAGAAGAGACGGCTACATTTAAAAGTTTCCACAGTGTAAGGGTGAGAGCGGGATGCCAGCCTCGTAGGGCGCTTGTATTCATGGAGTCTGGGAACCAGTGAAAGCAGCTCATCGAAGCAATTACCATGAAAGTATTTGTAGAAAAGACAGAGAGAGGCGACGGCGCGTCTGTGAGAGAGTGACTGTAGACGAGATGCCAGATCAGGGCCAATTATATTACATATCCGTCTCTGGATCTTGTCAAGAACTCCGAGGTAAACAGAAGCTGCACCGGACCATATATGGCAGCAATCCTCCATGCAAGCCTTTTAGGAATTGAAGGCACCAATCACTGCAAAAGTTGATACCGAAATCCTCTCTGCTCACCTGCCGAATAACAGAAATCTAGTGCTATCTTTACTCATTTTCGCTCTTTCTCTCTCTCTCTCTCTCTCTCTATATATATATATATATATATATATATATATATATTAAGTTGAATTTTGAAGTCAACACCCAGCAGCGACAGGTTGGTTGTTGACCTCAATGTCCACTTTTATATTTATGTACGCTCTCTCCCTGATATTTAGCACTTTAACCAATAAATGTAGCATACCTTAAAACTATATTTTATCATATATATATATATATATATATATATATATATATATATATATATATACTGGCGAAAATAAGTCTAAGACCGATGGTTAAAGTTTTATTCATTTCAGAATATGTTTCTAATAAAACAATAGAAATTAATTTTATTTTGTACACTTTATGCAGAATTTATTTCTCTTTTGAATGATGGAAAAATTGTATATTTTTCTACAACTTGAAAAATTTTAATGCTGCATTAATTTTAATTATGCAAGGAAATAATAACAACAACAACAATAATAATAATAATGATAATAATAATAATAATATACAGACACACATATATGTATATATAATACTCCTACTACTACTACTATTAATAATAATAACACACACATATATATTTAATAACACACACATATGTATAGTAATAATAATAACACACACACACATATATATATATGTATATATAATAATAACACACACACATATATGTATAATAACACACACACGTATATTATAATAACAACACACACACATATATAATAATGATAATAATGCCTATGCAGTAAGTATAGACGAAGTCGACAAGTAATGGTAAAAGGCCACAAGCCAGAGAAGATGATTGAGAACGACTAAGTTAAGATCTTGTGAGATTTGAACATCCAAACAGACGGCGTTCTTGAACAGACATCGCCGTTGACAAAGAAACAAGTAAATGCCTTCTCGTTGACGTGCTTGTTAAATTGACAAAATCATGAAATACACTGATTGAAGTGCGGCGCTGCGGTCTATACATTGAGAATATCAGAATAATGCCTAATACACCATCGCTTCAGAAGTCTGTGTTGCTTGGCACTGCAAATATTCTGCGAATGGTGACCTCTATTTGACGCCATTCGCCTTGATGAAGAGCATCCACAATTGAAGATCTCCAGTTAAAAACGAAAACGGCGAATGATAAAACTGAAAAACTGTGTTGGCCCCAAATGCAGATTTTGATATAAATATACAGAAACAACTGGCTATCTTGTATCAGGTTGCAGTGTTAATACCCGCTGAATATATAACTCGTCATGATAGAGCGGGTCAATATCTGCACTGGAAAGTGTGTAACTTTTATGGGAAAGAAACTGCAAGAAACTGGTATGAACATCACCTAACCCCGATTACAGAGATAGGGCCTGTAACAATTTTATGGGATTTTACAATACACACAGTCAGAACAATCAAAGTTAATAGTTGGAGCCCTTGCATTGGTTGGAAAAGTTTCTGATAGATTCCTTAAAGGGATTCCTGGTAACCCATGGCTGACAGAAATACAAATAATTGAACTCACAAGTACAGCTCACATATTATCTACGTAAAATGTGTGTGATTTTAGTTTATTTATTGTTGTGGTAGGATCCACCTAATTTGCATAATGGAGTACCGACCATATAAATATGGTTGGTACCGGGAAGAGAAGGGGAGGAATCAAGAGATTCAACCAGAGACTCTGCCCGACTGCGACTCAGTCAACACATTCTCCAGGAACGGTCTTACCAGGAATATACAAAAGACTATATGTAAATATTGTGTACACTTTCTTGTTTCAATACATTTTGTTCTAAGTACATTTTGTGTTGCATTATTATTTCATGCATTAGTCAAGTTTCAACATTTATTTATTTTTTAGAAAAATGATCAGTGGAAAATTTCATGAAGTCATTTCTGATCTTAGGTCTCTGCTTGGGACTCGAAAGGAAATGTGTATACAACAGAAATCAAAGGAAATACGACTACTACTACTACTACTAATACTAATAATATTAATAACGATAATAAAGATATTGTTTCTAATTTATGCTACCTACGCTCCGGCTTTCGTTACGGCGAGATAAAATTTAATATTTTATCAGTTCTCGCAGTTTTTATGAGACGATTTGATTATAATGCTGAGGATGTGGATAGAACTAGACACATTTCTTGGAATAACTGTTTCAGAGTGTGCCCCATGATGTCTCCAAACAATCCTACTCGGGTCTAATTAAGAATTTTCCTTCACCTAGACTGGCTGTCACTCAAAGCTAGAGAGCCCAACGTATCATGTTATTTAACCCATAGCTGAGAGAAAATGATCATTCATTTACTAAGGGCATTTACGAAAAGTGAACGTAACAGTATCGACCGAAATTTGAACTCACATAATTGATTTGACTAATTCAATATTTTATGATATAATGGAATATGAATACACCTGTGTTCCCCCTCACTGGAATATGATTGGCTGGTTTCCGTCATAAATACCGACGGACGTGTTTAGTCTGAGAGCTAAATCTATAACGACGCCCATTGTACTACGCCATTGATCTACACTTCTTACCCGCGACTACGGCGCGTACCAGTCGATTACTGCTACCATATTCTACTTGATTATAGTAAACCAAAACCACTTAGCTACTTCGTTCAAATATATCCCTTTCCGGGTCATATCAGATTATTAAATGTATTATCTCTTTTTGCGTCTCGCTTGTTTTTAATCTTATATTCTACCCTAATATCCATGATATTTTCACTGCACAACAAAAAAAATATGTTCTCGTCATTAATTTGAAGAATCGTCTTTTGTGCTAGACGCTGTCTTTAATCTTTCCCTTCTTCGCCATTCATAGGATAGCGGCTCGGAATTTGAAATCGTATAGCCGAGTTTCAATTTCAGCTAAGTTCATTACATTTCCTTTTTTTTTAGTCATTTCAGCCCAAGCAAGCCTGTAATGCCGCTAGTAGGCAGTTTACAGGGAATGAAAGTAAAAGAGAAGGTTGAGAATACGGTGGATTGAAGAAAGGACAAAAGCTGAACGACATGATATTCTCAGCATGCTTCTGCAGAACATCTCCTCTACATCTGTGAGTGAGTAAATTGTCCAGATGTCATTCATTTTGAAGACAGCAGTTTGCTTGGGGATTATGGGGAAGACGTAGGCTACAGAAAAAAAAAGAATTGTTGTGACGAAATTCAACTCAAGAGATTATCTGCATAGATTTGACAGATTAGAGAGCCGACACAGTTTACAGAAATGCATCTTCAATCATCGCGTGCAAAGATGACAAGAAAAGATATCTGCTGAACCGATACTAGAGAAGAGAATTTCAACCGTATTCGATCAACAACGGAGATAGAGTAATGAAGTAATAAAGAAACCTGCGAAAATGTACGGTGAGTACACGCGCGTACACTTACGTTCAAGGAGATGATGAATGCATTCATATAAAGAATTAGACATACAAAGATTTACAGATGAAATAAATACGTTTGCGTTTCTGTGTATGCGACTAATTGCGGAATAAAGTAAAAAGTTATTATTATTGATATGTAACACGTTTCAAATCAAAAAGACAAACATGGGACAGTATATTATAAAATGTAACTGGCGCTATAAAAGTCTTCGTGAATTTTGAGTATGAAAAAAATGACTTATACTAATACCTATATTTCATAATATACCACGAAGTATCTCGTTCTTTCTCCCTATATATTTTTTATTATACGTTATTTATACAGACACAAACATTTAAGTAAATGCTCTGTTTATAATAAACCGTATTAACAACATTAACCGGCCTGAACGTCCGAGAAATTTCATAGAAAACATGCGCCCTCCGACAGGAATCGAACCTGTAACCTACACGGAACTGTCATATAGACTGACGTGCTATGCCAGTTTAGCTACGAAGGAGCGCCTTGTCGGCGATGTCGTTTTTACTGCTTTTAAACTACAAACTTCCCATGATTTCCCTCGAACGTCCATATCTGCTCGAAGCGTATCTTAACGTAAACAAATGACGTCCCACACTACGAAAGGGACTAATTCCGACAACTATTTTAATATATCTTATTGTTATACGTTATCTATATAGACACAAATATTTAGATGCTCGCTAAATAATAAACAGTATTAACAACAGGCTATATGTAGGATACAGGTTCGATTCCTGTCGGAGGACGCATATTTTCTATGAAAAATTTCTCGGACGTTCAGGCCGGTAAATGATGTTAATACTGTTTATTATGAACAGAGCATTTATTTAAATATTTGTGTCTATATAAATAACGTATAACAATAAAATATATTAAAATAGTTGTCGGATTTAGTCCATTTCGTAGTGTGCGACGTTATATATATATATATATATATATATATATATATATATAAGTAGGCACCTGTGTATAACGCGAGATAAAGTTACTTCTCTGTCTGGTCAAATTCAGTCATTTTGTGGTGAGAGTGGAGTGATTTCTCCAAGGTGCAGGATTGGGCAACGGTGTAGTGAAGCCGTGTGCTGCCCAGATAAATTAACACTCCACTCCTCTCAGCTGTAACGACAAGATCCAAAGGATTACAGGGCATTATATCTGGAGTTTGCTACATCAATTGACGACATCGTTCGAATATGCAGAACATTAGAACAGTTTTTATACACTTTATGTCCTGAAAATAAAACACTTATAAAAACACAAGGAAAATTCAATAAAAATCTTAATACCTGTTAGTTGTCTTTAATGAAACATATATTATACTTATATATATTAATATTATATATTAACAACGAACTATTTTCAATTACAAAATTGTACATGGATTAAACGAAAATTACTTACAATATAATACATACTACTTATACTAGTGTACCAGTGACGTCAAAATTGAATGCAACAGGGAATGAGTTATGAGTAGTATGTATTATATTGTAGGTAATTTTCGTTTAATCCATGTACAATTTTGTAATTAAAAATATTTCTTTGAACAGTGTACAATTTAAAAACCCTCAGGGACGATATCAGTATTTTATCCTCATAAATGTTACATATCTACAAACAGTTTTTTTTTTTTTTTTTTTTTTTTTTACTGCAAAAGTTCCCAAACCAGAATAACGTTAAGTTGTCCGTCCTTCGATTTGGGTTTTTGTTAAATGTCAAAATTCTGAGTGTTGAGATTCGATATAATTTAGTTCTTACTGTGAACTGTGTCGTCCTAGGGAACGGTTCTCTTTGTAGTTCACCGCACCCCCCTCGCCAACTCGTGCGAAGAGAGAGAGAGGGAAAGAAGGGGGTTACTTTGTAGTTAGCTTTTTGCGTGTGGACGTGAATGGGGTCTTTTGCACACTACCCCTCAATTCTTACACACACAAAATACACACACACACACACGCACACACACACGCACACACACACACATACACACACACATATATATATATATATATATATACATATGTATACATACGCCCTATTTTATTATGTTGGTTCACGACGTCAGTAGTGGATGTTGATGCTTTGGAACTAGAGTTTTAATAACATTTTCTTTGTCTCATTACAGATAGCAGACTGGTAAATTGGCGTCTGACACGAACGTGTCATTGAATAAATAAATTGAAACCGTTGACATTGAATAGATTTCAGCAATGACGACAGAGATGTATGCAACAAGCCAACGAAATGAAGAATGCATCGGAAATGCAGAATCAGTTGTGGTGAGTATTTTGAAAATATTTTTTTTTCAGTTGGAGACGTTCCCTATCTAAAGGTGGTATCTGTATATTTTTGAGTTTCCGTGGAAATAATTAAGCTATTATTTTTCGGTGCGATCCTCGTGTATTTCTCTCTATGGCCATCTATCTATCTATCTATCTATCTATCTATCTATCTATCTATCTATCTATCTATCTATCTATCCTAGCCTATTAATATCTATCTATCTATCTATCTATCTATCTATCTATCTATCTATCTATCTTAGCCTATTAATATCTATCTATCTATCTTAGCCTATTAATATCTATCTATGTATCTATCTATCGTCACAAATAAAATCTTCACTTTTCTGTCCTTACTCGGATAGTGTAATTTGTTACTATCAAGTATAAATTTACTACCACGTTTCTTGATGAGTGACTGCAATCTCCGGGAAACTCAGATAAAGGAACATTTAATTTTATTTGTTGCAATGAATTCTCTATCTCTTGATATTGGCCACTTTAATTACAAAGACGTCTTGTCTTAAAAGGCGTTATCTTCCAGAAATACCCTAGTTGACAGTTATCTTGACGAAACTGAATTTTATATATATTCGAAAGGAAAACACTGGAACACCAGATTAGTGGACGGACTGTTTAAATACGTGAGTTAATGTTACAACGCTAGCGAATATTGTAGTTAATTCGACACAATTGCGTCTTCTTTGTGGCCAGCTCGTGACTCCACTCTTAGTCACTGGAAGAGTCAATGTTCAACAATTCAGTGTAGCGAAGGTCGGTCGTCTTTTTACATAACAGCAACGTTTCTACTTAGAAAAACTGTGGTCAAGTTTTTTAAAAATGTAAAAGTTTCTAACCGTTAAAATAAATAATCTGTAAATAAAATAAATATCTGAACAAAAAATAAATGGGAAAATAAATGAAAGTTATAGTAAGAAAAATAAATAATGTATCTAAAAAACAAAAGAACAAATATAATTCAAATTATAGTTTATATTATTATTATTATTATCTAGGTGTTAGGCAATGTAGAATAAAAATAAAACAATGTAATAACATTTTATTAAGGTCTTTAACCAATACCTAATTTAATATAATTTTCTTTATGTATTATTTTAGCCAGGAAAATCTACTTTTGTGATATCATAGCTGATATTATAATTCTTTTAGAAATGTATTATAAATAAATTTAACCATTCTGGCCTTCTTAATTCAAAAGAATGGTTTGTATATTGTATATGGAAGAACAAAGAATTTAAAGTATTCGCGATGCTTTATGGTTCTTGTGTTTATAGACATGTTATGAAACTTCGTTGTGTTTCAACAATATAAATTTGAACACATTTACTACATGGGATTATCTCTCTCTCGCTCCCTACCTCCCTACCCCTATCTCACTCTCTCTATCTCCCTCTATATATTAATATATATATATATAGGTATATGTATGTATATATATATATATGTATATGTATGCATATATATTTTTGTACACACATACACACACACATAAATATATATATATATATATATATTTGAATAAAAACAGACCACTTTAAGGAACCTTAAAGTGGTCTGTTTTTATTCAAATTTATTTGCTCTGAATTTACATTGAGCTCTCTGGATATCATCCTCCTTAGGTCTACCCATACGGATTATCTAATTTTGCATAAACTAAATATATATATATATATAATTATTCTTATTTTTTGACCTATTAATAATGTCTTTTATGATAGTAGATACAGTTAAATCTTTGATTATATGCGCAGTTATTTGAGTAGATGGATTTTTTGTTAAAGATAGATATAAAGAAACTATAGAAAGAATTTTTAAAGATTAGTATTCATGATTATTTTATTATTACGTCTACAATTCCTGCATGAAATAAATACAGTGTTACAGTGACTTGAATGTGCTTTCAGCGTATTTAAGTACTTCGTCTAGATAGTCGGTGCTACATATTTTAAATGTTGTGGGATAAAAAAACCTATTATTACAGTAGTTTCAGTTTTAAAAAATGTATGTAGTAGAATAATGTGACTAAAAATGATGTAGGTATCATGATGTGAGTAAAATGTATGTATTTATATATGTATACCAACGCTGTTAGGTTATTGACACATATGCGCATATATTAATCGACACACACATTTTTAAATAGTATAATATTGCACGTAACATATGCACGTATATATATATATATATATATATATATATATATATATATATATATATATATATATATATATATATATATATATATTGGATAGATGTGAGTTTGTGACCCTGGGTTTCACGCTTTAGCGATCGTCAGAAAAATGTCACAAACTCACATCTATCCAACCAAATATGTTAGCTCTATCTCTGATATTGAGCGCTTTCTAATAAGTACCGCGCATATAATATATAAATAATTATACATATATATATTTATTTATATTTATATACACTTTTCACACACACACACACACACACACACACACACACATATATATATATATAAAAGAATGTATAAACATATATATATGTATGCATAAAAATATGTAGATATAAATATAGTGTTTGTAAGGAACTGACTTATGAAAAATAGAAATATCATGGTGATTGTACTAATAGAAAAACGGATCATTGATCAAGTAAATACAGCATACTCTAGCACACGTATAAACAATACACACACACACACACACACACACACACACATATATATATATATGTAAAAGGGAACATTGAAGTTAACACTCAGAGGTGACAACCTGTTTCATGCTAGACACAATCGTCAGGCCGACGATTGCGTCTAGCATGAAACAGCCTGTCGCTTCCGAGTGTTGACTTCAATGTTCACTTTTGTATTTATATTTACATACGCTCTGTCTCTGATATTGAGCACTTTATCCCATAAATATAGCACACCTTAAAACTATATTTTCTCATATATATATATATATATATATATATATATATATATATATATATATATATATATATATATATAGTTAGAGTATGATGCTGTTTTTATCTCCCAGCATGTAAAATATGTAGTAGCCTCCATTATCTAGACGAAGTACTTAAATACACTGCAATATCCTATTTACTTTATACTAACCGTAAAAAGGAAAACTCTTAATATATGCAGGAATTTTAAACGTAAAAGTAAAATACACCTCAATGATAAACTTGAAAAATTCTGCTAAACGTTCTATATATCTATCTTTACCAACAAATCCGTCTATTCAAATAACTGCAGTTAAAATCAAAAAACCTTGTAATTAAAAAAGATTAACTATATTTACTATCATAAAAGACATGATTAATAAGTCAAAAATAAGAATAATAAATATGACTCAAGTACTGTTTAATCTCCGTCTCTCTCTCTCTCTCTCTATATATATATATATATATATATAAAGAAAGAGAGAGAGAGAGAGAGAGAGAGAGAGAGATGTAAGAAGGAAAAGAAAAAAACAAATATATATCCCACGTATAATCCCATGGAAGGGCTGCGTCTGTTTTGGAGACAAAAAATAAATAATGGCGGAAAGCAGAAGGGAATAATGAGCGAATCACAGATTTCATTGGGTGTTTATATATCACGTGACTGTTTGGGAGGCGGAGGTGGAAGCAGATGATTAAATTTATCAAGCGAAGAACCTAGTTTGCTGATACTGATCCGTCGGTCACCGTCAGTTTTAAATAACTCCATCTGTGGACTTCATCGCGCGCCTGCCACGTTAGGTAATCAAGCCAAAGGCAAACTCTTCGTTTCTTCATTTCAAAGTATCCTCTTTCAGCTCTAGATCAACTTTCCCGCCCTTTTCGTGGTGTTGTGTCTTTCTTCCGGTTTGTTCAGGGAGGCTGAGCACGGGCGTTCAGGGAATCGTCTCCACTCGCCGTAGTAGATAACTCATACAAAGAAATCTCTAAATTAATGATACACATTGGTGCACACAAACGATATAAAAATATCTATACTTGTGTGTGTGTGTGTTTGTGTGTATGTGTGCGTGCGTTTACGAGTGCTTGTGTGCAAGTGTGCTTGTGCGTATATCTATATAACTTAATGGAAGATTCGTTCAGTCTGTTCAGACACTTCGATATTTTTATAAGTTAGTTCCTCACTGGCATAGTGTATATTCATGTATACATACATATGTTTGGTTAAGTGCATTGGCAATGAAGAAGATGATATTGATACACACTTATATATATATATATTATAAATATTACTTGAAACGTTATTATACTGGACGCCAGTATTTGAAAGAGACACCCCATTTTTTATTTTAAACATTATGTTTTACATCTATCAGCCTACACATTCGAAAAATCTTAATTAAAAAATGTGCTCTACGGCAGGTATCGATCCAGTGTGGTTCATCAGGAAGAACGTCAGAGTTAAACACGGTTCTGTTTTCTCTTTTTAAGTAAAGAACCCACCGCCTTATAAGTTTTATTGGAAACCTGTTTAAGACTACAACTCTGAATATATAAAAGTTCTTAGAATGTGTGCGTGTGCGCATTTGTTTTTGTGTTTGTATGTGTATGTGTATATCTGTGTATGTGAGAGAGTGAGATAGATAGATAGATAGATAGATAGCAATAGAGAGAGAGAGAGAGAGACAGACAGAGATGAAAACCCGACCCACTACGTAAAATCCGACCAAATGTTGACAAATCAATTTTTTTTTCTCGGATGGCTTCTTACTTAAACCTGTCCAGCACCCTATATATATATATATATATATATATATATACACACACAAGCATATATATATATATATATATATATATATATATATATATATATATATATATATATATATATATATATATAAGTGGACATTGAGGTCAACACCAAGCGCCAACAGCTTGTTTCATGCTGCTACGGATAATAACCGCTGCAAAAGTTTAAAAAGAAAAGATAAAAATAAAACAACTCTCAGTCTAGAAGACGCCCAGATTTACTACTCCATAGTGAATGGATCAAATACACGAATTCTGAACAAAAACTAATAGCAACAAGTGACAAAACGTCAATATTCAAATTTACAAGACTCATCAATGTGGCTAGACATCCGATTTCCTCAAGCCACGATATATATATATATATATTATATATATATATATATTTATAAAAGTGAACATTGAAGTCAACACTCAGAGTTACAGGCTATCTCATGATAGACGCAATCGTCAGGCCGCGAGTCTTGGATTTTTCTCAACTATTTATATATATGAGTCAGTTGTGCATTGTGGGTAATTCATTATGGTGGTTATTTTGCCGGGAGTGGCTTGTTTATCTATTTGAGTTAATTTATTTTACTTGTTTTTTATTTTCATTTTTTATTTTATATTTCTATTTATTCTTTTCGGTTTTCGACGTTGTATTAACGTAGTAAAAAAAATTGGGGGATTTGCTTAGGTCGCCTATTCTATAGTTTGTTTTGTTCTGGGAAGATAATTAAACCTATTTACTCGTCCAATTTTTAGATTGATTGCCGTACTCTAATCTGTTACTTTGGCAGGGGCAGATTTTAATTAATTTATTTATTTATTTGGATTTGTTATTTTTACTTGTTTTTGCTTTATTTATGTTTATTTTTATTTTTATTAGTTATAACGGTTACTTTAACGGGGGCTGTTTGTTAATTTATTCATTTATTTATATATTTGGATTAATTTTTACTTGTTTTTTCTTATTTATTTACTTATTTTTTATTTTGTATATTTTTATTTACTTTATTCGGTTTTCGATTTTTGTGTAACGTAGTATTTTTTTATCTTTATATTGTAGTTATGGCTATTTTTCGTCCAATTTTTGGATTGATTCTAACAGTTATGTTGGCGGGATTGGTTTGGTAATTTGTTTATTATTGTTTACTTTATTTATTTATTGGAGTTGATTATTTTTACTTGTTTTTTATGTTTTTATTTTTATTTTTATTTATTCTATTTCGTCTATTCTAACTGGAGTGGTTTGTTAATTTGTTTATTATTTGTTTGGGTTAATTTATTTTACCTATTTTTTATATTATTTTGTTTATTTTTATTTATTCATTTCAGCTTTCGATTTTTAAGTAACATAGTAAAAATTTGTTTTCATGTCTGCATTTTGAGATAAGCTCGGATCATTTATTTAGTAATTTATTTTGGTCTGGGAATGTAATAATAGCTATTTTTTCTTCCATGCAAACTTTACAGGTTTTGGATTGATTGTTGTAAGCTGATGATCTTTTCCTTATTTTCCATGATATTTTTGGTATGATTTGTGTTTTTAATTTCCCAGATATACTTGGTAAGCATTGTGCTGTTCGCATTTACTATTTGTGAAATGTTTTGTGTCCAGGTTTCTTAAGTCACTTTCCCCCATATATATATATATATATATATATATATATATATATATATATATAAATATATATATATATATATATATATATATATATATATATATATATATGAATGGATGAAGAAGGATTTCCCAAAATTCAGCTAACCTGGTTCTCCATCTAAGTTTCTCTGATGGGGAGTGTGGCTAATTACTAAGCGGGATTAAAAATAAAACCTCTCAAAGGGTAGATGGGATTAACGGTTATCGAGCACACAGTGTGTAGTAACATGCGCTGGGATGTTGAAATGTGGATTAGTGTCCGAATACAATGTAAGAATCACTGGGAAAGAGAGGTGACTCGCCTTTAATAAGACATTTATCTAGCAGAAGTCTGATATAATAACTGCGAGTTCTTCATTTTGGGCAAATGTAATCGAAGTTCAGAGAGTGTGACTGGTGTTACAAGCCATTCCTTCATTTATATAAAGGGTTCAAGCACATATTTCCTTCTCTTGCGCTTATCACCTTCTCGATTCTTGCTTCTCTGCCACCTACAGGCTTCAAAAATTTAAATACAGCCTCAGTCGCCATCTTCATTCTTTTTGAAATCTGTTCCTTTACACAAAAAAAGAACGCTTTCTTGGTTTCTTTTACTCTCGGTAAATTCATGCACCTTAGTGGCTTTATCGCTGTGCTTGTAGTGAAATATTAAAAAAGTAAAAAATAATAATAATAAACAAATATTTTAACGTTTTTAATGTGTTGCATAGTCTGACTGACCAAGGCGCCTAAAATAAAGGCAAACACTCTGTAAAGATGTAAAACTCATCAAAATATTACTGTAATACCTAACGTTACCACATCAAAACGTGTCCAACGTTGCCGCATCAACACAAGAGATTATAAGTCTCTAGCAGGACTAAAAAAAACAAAAACACATGCACTCTGTCCATGTTTGAGGGTCAATCAAGCGATAGCATTATTCGGAATCGAGGCGCAGTCATCATCTTCTTTATATATATATATATATATATGTGTGTGTGTGTGTGTGTGTGTGTGTGTGTGTGTGGGTGCGTGTGTGTCTGAAAATAAAGGTAGGCATAAGTCTATTGAGCCCCTAGTACTGGCCAGCATTTGCTTTCTTTCTTTTCAATCTTGACAACATAATCCGTCACATTATCATTGGTCGAGATTCTGTCTGACACATTCTGATTGATTTGACCCACCAGGTTCCCACTTCCCGCCGGGTAGTCCTTTCGTTTATTTTATTCTTTCGCTCGGGCGTTTTTCAGTCCTGACCGACATTGATTGAGCATTCTATGAAATGTAAGCGACTGTATATCTTGGAAAAAAAATAGTCCGTTGACACGCAAGAATTTCAAATAAATGCACGACTGCCCTTCACCAGCCTCATTTGATGAGAGTAGCGATTATGTCGCCCACTTTTTGTCTTTCATATTATTGAATTATTTTTACTTGAGTTCGCTCGTTTTGATTTATTTATTCCTTTTTAGGTGTGTGGGGGATGTATAAAAATGATATTAAGCAGACGAAGGGCTGATAAGGCTTTAGACCAAACGGAGAAAATGGTATCAGAAGCAAAAGAATAATACGATTATTATGAATAATAATAATAATAATAATAATAATAATAATTCGAAATTACCAAGTAAACACTGAAAAATTGTGGTAACCCGAAATGCGGATTCTGCCGGGAATATCCAGAAACAATTGAGTATTTGCTATCTGTTGGCACGCTATTAGCATCCACCGAAATCGGCATGACAGGATAAACCAATATCTGAATAGGAAAATATTCAACTTTTACAGGAAGGAAACTGCAAGAAATTCGTATGAACACTACCGAAACCCGGTTATAGACATAGGATCTGCAACAATTTTATGGCACTTTACAATACACACAGATAGAACAGTCAAATCAAATCGCCACGACATCGTAATCAAAGACCACAAATACAGAATGTTCTTTCTTATTGACATAACAGTTCCTGCAGACTAATCTATCTGTGGAGATCTGTCTATATTTCTGAGATGAGGTATTATGTACCCTATTTATCCACTCCTTGAGGACACATGGCACAGTGGATAAAAGGCGTTAGTTAGAACCAGTGACAGGACCCAAAGAGTGTGAGTTCAATACCTGGTTAAGGCGGTGGAGAACTTGGAGAGGGGAATTAACAGGAGATAACTGATAACTGACATCCATTAGACATGGCATGTGGAACTAGAATAGTTTACCCTAGCAAGCGAAATAAAGGGTTCAGTTCGACATTCCAACCACCCGAAAAAGGCCGGAGCGTACAACGGCCGAAACGTTGTGATAAATATGGCAACAAAGATGAGGATGATAGTCCGAACAATGTAAATAGGGTATCTGTGGAGGTCTTTAAAAAAAAAAAACTATCAAAATACAATGATCTTGAAGTGGGAATCTGAAAAAATTAGCAAATGAATACATCAATAATTCCAGTTGAGGTTGGAACTTTCAGTTTGATTGGAAAATGTTCTGATAGACTCACTGAAGGGATTCTTGGCAATACATGCCTTAAAGAAATACAAAGATTGTTCTTACACCTTACGAAGGACTTTATCTATGTAAAATGTGTGTGATTTTTGGTTGTTTTATTTTTATTGCTTTCCAAAAATTTTCCAGTGGAAAAGGTCATGATCCCTTTTCTGACCTTGGGTCAAGTAATGTTTTACTCTTTGCTATCGTCCTCGTATATTTTTGCCATCTATTAATACAAATTCATTAAGTAGGTTAATCACTGTTTCTTCCCTCCTTCAGTATATTCTTTGACTGTTAAATTCTCCAGACCCTCTTTCCTCACTACGTATCCAAGAAAGTTCAACTCATTCTGATCGTAGGCACCAGTTTCATTGTCACTATTTTTTCTTAAGACATTTTTTTTGTTCACATGTTCTCTCTATTGTATTCTTAGCATATGTCTGTAGAAAAGAAAAACATCTCCGCTTCTTGCCTTTTTCTATCTGAGAGGAAAATGTCCAGCATTCACTGACATATAAAAGATTAGAATTTACTTAGTAATTCAGTACTCTTATTTTAGAACAATAAAAGACAAACGCAAAGTTATATATATTTTAATTTACAGACAGCCATTTTTTCTAACAAGGTCAGATTAAACTAGTACAGGGCCTGTAGCATATGTTATAAAGAGGCTCTTAATTTAAAAAAAAAAATCAAATTTTACTTAATTATTAAATTTACTTAATTTAAAAAATATCAAATCAAAAATTATTTACTAGCATGGTAATAAAAATTATAAAATAATATATTAACTATAATATTAATTTCTATTATTTTTTAACTTCTATCAACGTCATAATCAAGTACAGAAAAATGAAAGTCGACTGATTCTAGAGAAATATTTGAGTAGATATAATGGTCCCGATATAATGTTACCTGAAATGATGGATAATTAAAGATGCAACTCCTTCTATAGGTAAATATTAATATTGCCAGATCATAAGATGCTGGTTTTATTAGACAGCATGGAAGTATCTGATGCAGAGCCCTCTAAAATACGGGGCCTGTAGCATTTGTTACTTTTGATGCTAGGTTAATCAGGCACTGCTGCCTAATTAAAATACAGTGGAACCTCGGAAATGTTCGTAAACCGAAACTATTTTTCCAATAGGAATCAATGTAGAGAAAAAGAGTCACAGTACAATAAAATTGGAAAAGAAATGCACGGCACAACACACGAATATATACAACATGGCGGTCGATTCAGAAATGATTCTGTTCGGGTTAACTTAGTTCGGCAATGTTGTTCGAGAACCGAATTTTTGTTCAAAAACCGAAGCATTTTCATCTCAAGTTCGAAAACCGATTTGTTCGACCTGTACAATATTTAATGGCATATTAGACGTATGCACTCTTCAGCAGGGAAGGTTCAGATAAATTACAGTCTACAAGAGTCAAAATTAAATATTGGCACACAAAAGAGCTTCCTTCAGCTTTACTGAACGCGGTTTTGTTATAGTCAAGGCGCTTTCCGTTTCTTTTTACAATTCGTTTCATTTGCTGTCAGATACGGTACTTCTATAAAGATTTTACTCACGACTGTAAGCATAGCTACTTACAAGTGTCGATTGACATATTGGGAATGGGCTTAAATGAAGAGAGAGAAAAGTAGCAACAGGGTGAAGACAGTAGGGTTCCGTCAACGTGACGTCTTCCTACCGTTCACTTCTCAGAAGCTTGTCATTGTTGTCGTTGGTTGGCCGAGAATGTGCGAGATCTTGATCAGCGTGTGACGCCGGCGAAAAAGAAACAAAAACTAAAACGAAAAACACACACACACGCACGCACACACACACATGCACGCACATACAGAAATATAAAAAATAACCGCAGCGCATTTGCTTATGTCGTCACCGAGCTCGCAGACACAACAATGCCGATAGGTGGCGCTGTCGATTTATTGTTGCAAACTGACACACAGCACCTCCTTCTCCACTTCGCGCTACCACCTGCCCGCGTTTCGAATATTCTTGTTTCACGTTGTATTCTTTCATGTTATGTCAACTCTAGTGACCACCTTCCCTCGCATTGCTATCAGTAATATCGCCCGATGCACATCGCAAACATTTAGAGAAACAGCACAATGGAATGTATGAGCTGAAATGATAGCTCTATGGATAGAAAGCTGGGATGAATACTAAAAAAGCTCAAACACTTCCATTCGGATTCTCGGAACTGATGGCTTTGACCCTTCGGCTCAGATTATAATTATCACACACACACACACACACACACACACACACAGAGAGAGAGAGAGAGAGAGAGAGAGAGAGAGAGACACAAAACAAAAAAACAAAACAAAACAAAAACAACAAAAAACAAAAAAAGAACAAAACAAAGTATAACTCATATATCCCCTCCGTGAGTGTAGGGGAGCGGTCATCGGCACAGAATGTGGAATCGCCAAGCCAAGTTCAAATTCACTTTCACACAAATCCCCTTGTGTAAGATGTGAATCCATCTCTTGACCGTCCAGCAATCAGTTAAATAGCGGATTAGACTGAATTCTCTAGCAACCACTTGAAGCGAAATAAAAGTGATTTCTAAACCGTGGAGGGAGCAATGGGAAATGCAGAACTATTTTTCCAAGAATGCGTAGTAATTCACACGAAATAAAGAAAGATATAGTGTGATAATCGCCTACGTCCTGAACGGACATGTTATTAAAAATGTTTTATATCATCATCATCATCATCATCATCATCATCATCATCCTTCGACCTCCCTATGATCGGAACTCTAATGGCAATCCCTTTCCACACTTTTTGGTCATGTTTTATAGAAACAAAAGGTATTTAAAAAATGTTTACGCCTTAACGTAAAAAAAGTAAAAAAATACGAGTAAAGTGCTCAATGCTCTAAAAAAAAAATTAAACTGAGAAATCTAAGACCTATCTCATATATATATATATATATATATATATATATATATATATATATATATATATATATATATATATATATATATGTGTGTGTGTGTGTGAGCTAACGATATATATTTTATATATCAAGAACAGTATTGGAGAAATTGTATTAAAAGTGTAAAAAGTTTACTCTTGACGCATTTTGTCCTTTAAGATTTCATCGGACTAAATTTGTTTTGCTGGTACGACTACACAGGCGCGCAGTAAAGTGGGGCTGGACATTTTAGTTTTTTTTTCTGCTGAATTTATTTAGAGTTTTTTTTCTTTCCATCACTTTTGTCAATAGGTATTCCACATTGTGATATTAAGTTCTGCCAGGAATGGTGAAATGTTGTAAGATCCAGGGCGCAAATTTACTGTATATATATATATATATATATATATATATATATATATATATATATATATATATATATATATATATATATATTAATAAAAGAAATGACAGGCAGTAAACCGTTTATGCAAACGCCTTTAGTTCTTTAAGAAAGTTTGAACATAAACGGTTTGCCTCTTGGCACTTCTTTTATTAATATCGTCTTTGCAGATAAATTTATATCCGAACACACACACACACACACACACACACACACACACACACACACACACACACACACACACACACACAATAATATATATATATATATATATATATATATATATATATATATATGCCCATTACACATATATACACTTGTAAGGTTTGCTTGTTGGCTAATGTCGTTGCGTATTTCCCACTGGTGGCAATGGTCTTTGTTCTAGTTGAGGCAAAATTCCAAACTTTGAATAACTTTCAAAAACATGCTACCTGGACCTCTCCAATTACAAAACTTTTGGTTACCATCATTACCCATACCAAACCCGATTCGTCTCGTCCCGATTAGCTAAACTGAGTAAATATCTCTAGATATATGTATATCTGTCCCAGACATACTTCGTGGTTATAGGATCAAGCTATAACTGATATGTGGAATATGTTTTCTTATCCAATTATACTGGCTGTCAGAGAAAAGGGTTTCCGGTTTATGAGAAATAGCGAGAGTGGTAAATAAGGTCTGGGTTGGTGCGTGGACAATATGCAAATGAATTCAGTCTTGCAGGTCACTATTAGTGCAAGAAATTCACTCATCATTGGGTACCCAACTTTTGTTGTATGACTAAATATCGATTAGACTCAGTCATTGTTAACTGAGGACTAATGCCTTATATCGGTAGAACACGAGTCGAACTTTCCTGAGGAAATTTTGAAGATTTTACATAACAATTTATGACTAGAATATGAGTATCCCAGTGATCCCTGTCCCCGAAAGTTTCGTTCTGTGATTATAATGTTATTCATTCCGTTATGATTTCTATTCAAAATAGACGAGTTGCTTAAATAATAACTGAGTTGCTTTGTTACAGAAATCCGACTTCATCGACATAAATTGTTTTAAGATCAACGAACAACTAGAGTTGAAAAATAATTAAATTAAAAAAATAATTAAAATAAAAACATGCATTAGAAGTAGACATAGGAATTATCCACAAATAAGAGTTTGATTTTCAATATATGCTACAAAAATTAAATATAGCGATTTTAAACAAATATTCTGTGTTCAAAATCAGGGTCAACAAAATACATACGTTGCATCGCAAATAGCTCCAAGCAGACAAATTAAATGATATGGCCACGTTATAAGGGTCAACAGTTTTTCCAGTGCTGTTTTATAAGCTTCTAGCTCAGACAGAGGAAAAAAAATAGGCTGACAACGTCACTAAGTGGACCTGAAGGTCATTCACAGAGACACTGATACTGGCACGTAACCGAGACATATAGAGGGAACTGGTTAGGTGCTCAGCGACTCTACGACCACATCCGGGTCTTTGGACTGATGATGATGATGATGATGATGACCGAAAACAATGATAAAATAGAAAAACGTGCGTGACACTATTGTATAAAAATCACAAATTCTAATTGTCCCTTCGTGACGTCACACATCATGGTTCTTCAAAAATTACTTTTATTTATTGCAGTTTTTTTTTGTTTCTTTATCCATTTGTTCAAACGTTTAAACCCAGTTCCATGCTGTTTTCCTCTGCTTTCTCTACGATGCGCCCTGTTATTGTTCAAATCTCCAATCCTTTGAATAGTCTCTTTCTGATTATTACCAACTGTTTCTTTGTAGCTTGCATTCTCTTTAAAACATCCTAATTTGTCACATGCTCTGTTCATCGTATTCTCATCATTCGCTGTTAGAATCGCATATCGATCACTTCAAGTGTTTTCTTCACTTTGGAAGAAAATATCAAGGATTCACTGCCATACTGGAAGTCGTAAAATACATAGTCCAGCATTTCTTTCTTAGCTACTAATGTAATTTTTCCGTTCCTTAAAATCTTAAAATGGTTGTAATACGTCACCTCAAGAGAACTATTGAAAGAAATCTAGTTCCTCTAAATAATTAAATAAATAAAGGAATAAGAATCAGTGAAAAACTGGGTCAGTTCGTCTGAGATTTTCGAACGGCACAAATGAGAGATCAAATACGAGAGACAAACACTACAACTAAACACGGCTGTTAGATAAGACAAGACTAAAACAAGTAGCAAAAATAGGGAGAAAGCAATCACTGGAAATTTCAAGAGACAATGTATACAATATAGAGGGAAAATATATGACAAAGTAGAAAAAAGGTTTCATGTGACGAATTTCAACCTTTAGGACTTTACTGGACTAAATTTATTATATTGGTGTCACTACACATGCGCACAAACGAGGAATGCTGGGAATTTTAAATGATTTTTTAAAAAATATAATCTAGCCGATTTCATTGAGATTCTTTCTGGTTCCATCACTTTCAATGCATTAGTTGCTCATTGTAACGAGTCTGAAAACAAATTCTACCCTGATAAAAGGAGAAAACAATTCACTATGACGAAAATGTTTAGAGCGTGCCTTGATCGCAAGTTCATCCACAGTAAATTTGCGCCCTGGCTCTTACAAAATTTTACGATTCCTCGCAGAAGTTCTATTTATCACAGTGTGGGATATCTAATAACAAAAATGTCACCTGATGAGGAAATATAAATAAACATTTTATATATTTTTTTCATACATATATATATATAACAAAATATAGAATTTGTTACTTAGCTGATTAATCTTACCTTCAGCATCCCGACTCCAGAGTTTCGTAGACGGATCCTCCAACGATTACTCGCTCTACTTGTCACTACACACACACACACACACACACACACACACACACACACACACACACACACACACACACATATATATATTCATGAATTATTCACACAAAAACAAATGCAAAGGTTAATGATTTAATTGGCGAGAAATCCATCGTTGCAAACAATTCAAATAATATACAAAAACCTCCGAATCCGTTATGAATGAAATGATCCTTGTTTCTATAAATTTCTGCCGTATTAGTTCTTATTTTTACTACAAGCTTTCGTCTGTTCCTACAGACATCTTCAGGTATAGAATAGATGTTGTTCTTGTTTTTTTCTCTTAGTAATAAGAGGACAACGAAAATATATGTATTGTTGTATCCGAAAATGCTATTGGAAATGAGTTATTGTTTTTGGAGCGCGCAGTAGCAACGCTGAGTTTGATTTTAAATTTTTAAAAGTTATATATATGTGTGTGTGTGTGTGTTTGCATATTTGATTAAAAAGGACTCAACCGTAGTCTGTATCATCGAGTCAATGCAAACGATCTCTTCCTTGGTTGCATATTATGTGCTTCGCCAGGGTTACATATAGTTTGAATTCAGAGTTTTCCTTCTCCTAGACCAGTTGTCATCCAAGGAAATAGAACCCAGTCTGTCCTACTATTTACCTATATCTAGTGGTTGGAAAAGTGTTGCATTTATACTTTACCCAAGGCTATTATCATTAAGTTAATATAATGATCCCGACTGAAATTCAAATACTGCTCTCCGATTGTCATCCCGAGCCGCAATCTATTACACTACAACGCCTCCATTTTCATTAAACGAAATTTGCTCGTTTATTAGTTTTTATTTAACATTGCAATATTTCAAATAATCAAATTTAAGATTCTTCTGAATTTTGTATTGTTATTTTATTTCGCGGCTACTTGGAAATGTTATTTGGGATTGGGTGCATTTGGTCAGCAGTTTTTATTCATGCACGTTTGATTAAAAATAAAAAAAACACGAAAGTTCCTTGTTTGTTATTTTTCATTTATATATATAGGATTCCACAGACAGACTGTTTCGCAGCTCTTCAGTGTGGTTAGATATCCGATTGCTTCAAGCGACCGATTTGGAATAAGTCAGAGGTCCTACCCCTAAGCCGTCGGTGCACGGCAGAGAGAAAGGGAAATTTTAGCATTTTCTATACGAAATACGCGAGTGGCTAAGCGAACTCAATTTGTACTTGAAGAGTAATGCATAGACCCTTTGATAGAGCCTTCTAGAGAAAAGGGTAAATTTAATAAAAACAGTATTTATATGAAAATGTTGATCTGAGGAATTAGAATCGAATTTCGATTCTAAGGAAATAAATTATAATCACCAGAACCTTTAAAGTTGTCTGTTTCTTAATATAATTTTAAGAATTTGAATGAAACCTGCCGTGTAATTTATTGGGGTTGTTGGAACGTCTTCCTTAATGTAGTCCTTATCGCTAACCCCTTAACCACCTTTTATCTAGAGACGAGACGCGTTAGATTTGAGCAACATCCAGCCGACACACTGGGGTTAAAATAGAAACTAAAATGATACATATGACACACTCATATCCTCTCTCCCACCTCACTTCCTCAACTTTGCGTATACTTGATGAGGTCCGTAAAAAACGTGTGAATTTCTTTTTTTTCATTTTCATTTCAGCTTTTGGAAGTAAAGTCTGATGATCCAGAATCCTGTTAAAGGGGTTATGGTGAAATAGCTTATTACATGGAATCTTAACGTGGTCTGTCTTTTATTCAATATATATATATATATATATATATATATATATATATATATATATATATATATATATATATATATATATATATATATGCTTAAGATTTACTAATGAAATGAGCGGGGTTGCACAAAGAGAATTTGAAAATAGCGACATGCTTATTAATAATAATCAACAGTCAGAATAAGATAGAGATGACCGATCAAAATAAACAGAATCCCTCTTTCCACAAGGAATGGTAAAATAAAATACTCTTTGCAATTGCGTGAAAATTAAGTATTGAATTACAAAAAGGATTCGCCGCAACTTAAATGAATGCGTTTAATTATTGTCGGATATAATACTTTGAAGATGATTTTATTCACAAATGTATCGATTGGCACGTTTAGAAAAATAATTTATCACTTTTAATTCTCGTCTGAATGAAACATTTTTTATAAAAAAATTATAATTTGCATTTTGATGAGTTGGGATCAAATACAGGTCAAATATAGGTCGGAATGCAATAGAATGATAAGATAAAGAGCAAATAGGAAACGTTTATCAATCTAACATGTTTCCCTTTTATTAAAGCTTCATCAGAGAATGAAATATGGAGAAAAGGAAGAACGAAATTATGTTTTTTTTTTTTTTTTACTTTTGTGTTGTTTGATGTCTCAAGTGCATTCGACTTGTTAAAAAAAAAAACGTTAGCATAATTTATGGTGTTCCGAATTCAAGGAGAGACGGCGCGTCCCTTCGAAGTTCCAAGAAATTTGCTTTCCGTCGTCTATATAAAAAGATTAGTTTTTCCAGTTTTGAAAATGTATAATTATTCGAAGATTGCACGTTTATAAATGTATTATTCGTCCCCGACCAAATCAAAAGGGTCTGTAATATTATCGGACCTGACCAGGCAGCTCGACATCACTCACCTACTCACTGCCATGACGTGGCTTCCCTGTACCATTTCTATAAATATTTTCATGACGAATGAGCTTTCATATCCATAAAAGCTCATGCTTTCCTGGTACCTCGACTGCATGAATTTAAGCTTACTACTAAGTTGTCAAATAGGTCTCATTTTTTACTGTTGAAATAGATGTAACCGTAAAAAGTTCTATTCTAATAGGTTTTTCTCTTGTATTCTCACCTGTCGGACTTTCTTCAAGGTTCTTGCATCTCTGTCATCTACAGGCTTCAAAAATTTAAATCCAACGTCAAACGCCATCTTCTGTCTTTTTAAATCCGGTTCTTTTATATTCCTTTCTCCTCACTAACGTCTTCTTAATTTCCTTCCTTCACTCTCAGTACCTCATGAATCCTAGTAGCATTATCACTTTGCTTCGGCGAAACGATGAAAAAAAAAAAATCTTTTTAAACGTTTGTATTTATCTAGATTTAATACCTTTGTTTGATAATGAATACTTCGAAAGTGTTGACATTTTCTTACTGTCCAAAAACCTTATCTATCTCAGTCTGTTTTTGTCTATCTGTCTGTTAAACTGTCTGTAGCTATGTGTTTTTATTCGATCTGAGGGGAATTAAGATTGTTCATTGGTTGATATAAAAAGTGAAATCTTATGAATATATCTTGTTGAGAATCCATTTTCAAGCAATCTTTTTCAGGTATATATTTTTTGCATTTAAGATAGGATAAACATTTGCTGTTAAATGGGATTTTAAATTAAAAAAAATGTGTGCTCGTGAGCCTTCCTTTATAAAGGTGTATACATACTTAAGAAATAAAATATTCTTTTTCTAAACTTTTAATCGAGATGCCTTTTAGATAGACAAAAAAGAAATGAAAGAAAAAAAATCGGGGGATGTTTATTTTTATCGATTACTTTTAGTTCTACAACATTTATTTAAAGTTGTCGCTTTCATAATTTCCACTTACTTCCGAGCCAACTTTTCACGAAACAATTGTATAAAGATTTTTATCTAATGTGTCGTTTTATTATAAGTTTATTTTTTTTCTTTAGTGATATGGTCATATAACGTTGAAACAGAAATTAAGCAATGCCAAGCCTGATCAGTACCTAGATGGGTGACCCCTTGGGAATACCAGGTGCTTTAAGCTTGGATGTGCTGTTGGTGTAATGGATAGTGGTTCAGAATTGTTAATCGGAGACCTGAGTTCAAATTTCAGTTGTCTTCATTATATTGACTTAAGCGCAAATACCTTTGGGAAATATATGAATCCAGCTTTTTTTCCTCCAGCTACGGGTTATTTAGTAAGACTGAATCATTATTATCTCAAAAAAATTCTTACAATCTAAAAATAATTTCTGGCTTTAAATAACCTGCAAATGGTTGATAAGCCGTAGCAAACGATTCAATCAAACAATTAAAGTGTTTCAAATAAACAATTCAAAGAGTGCTAAAAATATTTTGACGAAAAAATAAAATAAAAACTACATTGAAACATTTTTAAAAATAATTAAAAAAAATCTCTATACACTTGTGATGTGCAAGTGGCAGAAAATGGAATCGGCGTGACAAGTTCAAGTTGCGTTCTAGTTTGTTGCATTTCCTCCGAGCTAATACTCTTGGAAAAGGTTTGACTGCATCTCCTATGGATTAAATAGCAGAGCAGATTGAGTTGTCGATCCGTGGTTGACAGCCAGTCTATGTGAAAGATATCTGAATTCAAAAACCATATAGAAGATAACGGGAAGCTACTTCACTATCTTTTCCAAGAAATCATGGCAATTCACGGTCAGTAAAGAAAAGGAGCCTGTAGAAGGCCATGATCACTTACGTCCTGAAGAGACATCGCATTAAATATATGCAATTATAGATAAAAGATATACAGTGTGACCCGGATATAAGAGACCCGGATATAAGAGAAACCCGGATATAAGAGAGATTTTCTCTGGTCCCAAATTAGAGCCTGTGTTAATGCATATAAAATAGACCAAACACGGATATAAGAGAAACCCGGATATAAGAGACTTCTTCTCCGGTCCCGACAACTCTCTTATATCCGGGTTAGACTGTAGATTAAAGATAGGGATTTCAAAATTCTACAATTGTCTAACAGCTTTCATGAGCGATAACTTTTTATCTATTTGAGAGAGAGAGAGAGAGTGTGTGTTTGTGAGAGAGAGAGAGAGGGGAAGAAAGAGGGAGAAGGAGAGAGAGAGAGAGAGAGAGAGAGAGAGAGAGAGTTCCATGCAAGTCTCTTGTGTTCTGGAAAATTCCTAGAATGTGAAGAATGAAGCAAACTAAAAGAATTGAATTACGAGGCAAACTTCGCGCTAATATGGTGGCAAGTGGTTGGAAGAGAAAATCAATCAAGGTATTAGCGACATCTTAATGTTATCGTAAAGTCTAGTGATGGTCTTTTTTTCTGCTTGACACCAAAAGTCGATTCGATGCGATTTCTTCTTCACCGTATATTTCTGTGCTCCGTACTTCCTCTTTCTATTTTACGGTTTTCCATCTCGCCAGGACTCACACTGCCAGTTTTGTGCGGAACCGACTTGTAGCATTGTAACAGTAAAATTATTTGACCCCGTGACCAGTTTCAATAACAAAGACCTCTTAGAAATTTCGGATAAAGAAAACAAAAATCTTTCTCGTGTTATATCAAAAACAATATAAACAAGAGGAAAAAGAAATAATTATACGTTTGTACATTTGACTACTTATTTGTATGTATAGATGTTTGGAAATGTGTGTAGGTGTGTGTGTACGGATGAGGGACGGGAAGAAGGGCGGGAAAGCGGGAAGAAGTGGGCGTGCGGTTTGATGTGGAAACTTAAAGAAAGCAGCAAAAGATCCTATCAATGAATACTCTCTTAGGTATAATCTTCCTTTTACAGACATGCACACCCGTAAAACTGTGCAAGCACGCACACACACACACACACACATACATTTATAAATCTTTCCTACCGCGTACATATAAAAAAAACTTACGGGCACCTCGACGTTGTGTAATGGTTAGAAAGCTTGTCTTACTAGATCAGTTACGATTAAGTAGTGAGTTCGATCCTCACTGGGTGCCACATACTTTCAACCGTGTGTCATATCTAAGCCGCGCTTAGAAAACCACTATATTTTGAGGCACCTTGACGTGGTGTAATGCTTATCACGCTAGAACAATTACTACTGAGTAGTGAGTTCTATCCTCACTGGGCGCCCCCTACTTTCGGCCTTGTGTCACATCTAATCTACGCTTGGAAAATCGCTATAAAAAAACTTACCTGGGAAAATTAATATGCAAATGACTCAGCTACGATATACTGTCAAATTATACCTTGAACTACAGTAATTTTCCGCGTATAAGACGCTTAGACATTAAAAAAAAAAAGAATCAGCTGAGTGAAGGGAGAATCTTATGTTTAGAAAAATACGGTGGTTTTGTATCTGATAATATTTCTATTAAATACCAGGTCTTAAATGTATAAACACACACGCACACACATGCATATAAATATATATATATATATTGGTTTGTGAATAGTCGGAAAAAATAAATATGACAGATAAGCTCATGGATGGCTAGTTTAGATGTCAAATCCTTTTTATACCAACGTTCCTGTCAACAAATCCCCAGAAAAAAGAAAAAACTAGTACAATCAAAAGTCAACCTCTCATAATGCACACACACACACACACACACACACACACACACATATATATATATATATATGGTAAATATATGATAATTTTGAAAACTCTTATTTTGTTATTTAAATCACACACACACACACATGAATATATATATATATATATATATATATATATATATATATATATATATATATATATATATATATATATAAATTTAAAATATATTATATTTATTAGAGGAAATGCTTAATACCCGAGATAGAGCATTTGTAGATATAAACTGTATTGACTTAGAAATCCACACTGCATTGTGACGGTCAATTTCATGACCATGTTTTACTAATCCTTTCGTGGGCTGACCAATGATATAATTGACCACTGAAGATTAAGGAAATCGAAATCTATTAATCTTTATTTTAAATAACTAAATAGAAGAAGTGGACACGTCCGGTTTCCTCTTCCTTCAACTTCTCTTAATTTCCCAGTGACCTATATATAGAGCCCGCGAAAGTAGTAGTGACAAACACTTGAAGCATAATATTGGAAGTCACCATGTTACTATGCCACATTGCTCCATTCCCCCCTCTCTCTGTCTCTCTCGCACACACACACACACACACACACACACACACGCACATACACATATATCTATAAAGTATATTTAGGCAGAAATTATTCTTTTATACAAGTTATATTCCAGACCAATGAAAGTTTATGGTCAATTATTTTTAATTAATTTTAACTTCCCATTCTTTTCGGTTATCGGTACGGAAAATCAAATCGGCATGCCGAGTTCGAATCCTGATTAAATCTGTTTCATTCACTTTGCATTAAGATCATTGGAAAAGGCATGAATTCATCTTTCTTCAGCTATGGATTAAATAACAGAACAGACTGTATTATCATTCCCTGAGGTGACAAGCAGCCTAGAAAGAAATCTCTGAATTCAAATTCAGATTGAAAAGGAGTGGACCCTGCCAAACAATTTTGCCATAGTGCCCCTAAGATTCTAATGTGTAACTGGACTCGTATTCGTATATATATATATATATATATATATATATATATATATATATTGATCGACATTGAAGCTAGCACACAGCGGAAACAATCTATTTCATGCTTATACGCAATTATCAGGCCAGACGATTCCGTATAAGCATGAAACAGACTGACGCCGCTGGGTGTTGAATTTATTATCTAGTTTTATATTTACATACGCTCTATCCCTGATATTGAGCACTTTGACCTATAAATATAGTATACCATAAAACTATATTTTATCATATATTTATAAATATAATGATGAATATATATGAATATTTATGAGCAAAATTATAGGCAAATCCGACGGAATATATATAACACAGTTTTGAAAATTTTAACTTGACATATTTCCGTATCAACCGAGTGTCATCAAAAGATTTTATTTGAACCACTCAAAATCAAAAATATTAGACGTTGAAATTAGAAATTAGAAATGTTTCATTATTCCCTTTGTTATCTTCATGCAATGTAAGTAGAAATGTGTGAGGTTGTTTTTATTTTTCGACTTGCGGTAAACATTTGACTAGAAACCATTATTAGTTTGAATAAATAGAATGTTGATAAAGAGTAAGTTTCTTTTCTATAGTGATTTTCCAAGCGTAGCTTAGATGTGGCACAAGGCCAAAAGTATGGGGCACCAAGTGAGGATCAAACTCACGAATCAGTTGTAATTGTTCTAGCGAGACAAGCTTGCTAACCATTACACCGCCTCGAGATTCAATTACAGGTGTAATTTTGTTCAGTTAAACTTCCAAAATCTAGTAATTTAGTTTTGCACGGATATAGAAGTAAGCAGTGGCGATTCTACGGGGGTGAGAGGAGAAGGGGCCAATGCCTCCCCCGAATTTTGGCTGGCTCCTCGGTTGCCCCCCTCCACTTTTTTGTAGAGGAAAAAAATCAGTGCAGACAAATTACACTGTTCTGCTAGTATTGACGTTAGTATTAACCCTTTGATTTTATTTTGACATTAACACCTGGAGAGTTGAAAAGAGAGCAAGAATAGATTAGAACCCCACTACTACGAAGGAAAAGTTATTCCGTTTAATTTAGTGAAGTAACATACTTATACTAAAAAAAAACTCATTCCTAAATTGTGTATATGATAGTGGTGTAGTATGAAAATAAAGACGCTGCTTGAATTTGTACCCCCTCCACAGAAAAATCTCGACCCCCAAGTGGCCCCTCCATTTTTAGAGTTCCAGAATCGCCACTGGTAGTAAGATGTTATCTATATGGCATACCGTAAATCTTTGGGTAGTATATTTTAAAATAAGCATAATTCTAAAAGAAGCATGCTCATATCTCAAGATATAATAAATATCTCTATCTCTAAAAGGCAGGATGCGTGTGTGTGTGTGTGTGTGTGTGTGTAACGAATGCACGGCCGCAATTTTCGACGGATTTGCACCAAAATTTACAGGCACATGCTCCAAGTTAGCGGGAAGGCCAAGACCGACTTTGTATCTCCCATCTCCCATCGATAGTGGAAATAATCGATTTTTTCATGCTTCTACGTCAGTTTTCACGTAGTTTGCGGCTATGTTTTACTGGCCAGAGTGAGAGCCTATAGCTGGCTGCCACGAATACGCAGGAATATTCTATTGGCCAGCGTGAGAGCCAACAGCTGACTGACACGAATGTTAACTAGCATGCTAGCATGCCAAAAAATCGATAACTGCATTCGTCACAAGTGGGAAAAATTTAAATCTGCATGGCACTTTACTCCAGTTGGCTCATTCGCTTGCTTAAACTCAACGTTGATTCTGATTTCGCAGAACTGGGTTTGGGTGTAAAAAAGTATTTGTTGTTAACATTCTTTTTTCATTCGGTTTTTCCAGTTACGAGTCCTTTTTTTAAAGCTGATCGTTTTGTGTTCATTTTGTTTAGTTCTTTTTTCGTAACAGATTTAATGTTTAGAGCTTAGAAAAAATTCACAGTGTGAGATAGGCAAGAAGTAAGGCGTGTAGCAACCTCAGCACGGCAAAGAGCACTCCTTTTAAAGGCAAGAAAGGGCAAAATATGTTAAGTCAAGTGATAGCGATTGCTGTATGAGTCGTACGATTTTTGAATCAAGCACGGGCAACGGCGGGCCATGCTGCTAATATATACATAAAAGGAAAACAAGACAACACAATCAATGTATGCGTGTTACACCGAAAACTTCTTGATCACAATTTCGATCTGAAAAGTCCCTTTTTAATGCAAAGTGGCCAAAATTTATTCAGACGAAGATGTTTTGAAAGTGCTATGGTTTATAAATTTTGTACTATTAACATACAATCGAGCTATTTCAATACATAGCCTATTTCTTACCAAATTAATACTAAAACAATACGAGTGAGTTAAAAAGAAACTGTATGAAAGTAGCTAAAATGTGATTTCTATAACGAAATAATTCAGCGTTTAGAAGAGGCTTAACGTAAAACACATTTCGTTTCGGTAATGTAGATTTTGGTTTGTTCGAATAAAAATGTTTTTCTGATGATGACGGATTGCTGGTGAAACATCAAGCATCTTTTTTTTCAAAATTCGTATAAATAATATGTGTGTGTGTGTGTGTGTGCGCGCGGATACATAATTTTTATATATATATATATATATATATATATATATATATATATATATATATATATATATATAAATGCAAACGTACTTACATGCGTGTCAGCGCGCGGGCGTATAGGGAGAAAAGAAGAAAAACTATCATTTAAACATTATGAATAGACGATTCCCAAATGATAAACAAGACGGATTGTTAAATGTATAAACGGTTACAATTCTTCATTGTTCCGGATAATTCACTGGAAAAAATGCCTTTGAAAAAATGTACTTCAATAACTAAGATAATCTGTGGAAAGGCCTGGGACTCCTACACTTTAAAACCGTATTTGTTCGAATTTTGTCACGTGTTTAAAGATGAAAAGTAATAATAATAAAAAGAAACTACATTTAATGAATAACACAAACTTTATGATCCATTCCGCCCAAAATGTTATCCCAGTGACAGAACACAACACTGGGCGCATGTATATAGAATGGCAGAAGCTGGCGGGAAATCTAGCAAGAATTACTGTATTGTTTAATACGAGGCGTAGTTTGAAATCTGGCGGAAAATATTACCAGATTTATCTATCTATCTATCTATCTATCTATCTATCTATCTATCTATCTATAATCGAGTATAGTTCAATTTTCTTTGATAATTTTTTACACAAAAAATAGACGGTTGCACAACACACAGGTATTTTTTAAGAACTTCGCACTATATATGAAATCGGCTTATACACGAATCTATCTATCTATCTATCTATCTATCTATCTATCTATCTATCTATCTATTAATAAGCGGGCTTTTTTTGTACGATCAGCTCTTAATTACAGGGTAAAAATTGATTAGAAAAGAACGAGTACTCTTCTATGGCAGTGAGTTCTGGACAGTGGACAATCGCCTCAAAGATGAAAAAGAGACTTGAAGCATCAGAAATGGGGTTCTACAAAAGAATGCTGAGGATAACATGACCCGAGCATGTGAGCAACGACGAAGATTTAGAGAAAATGGAAACAAAAATGGAACTTATACTTCACATCAGGAAGAGACAGTTGAGGTTTCGAGGACACATAATGAGGATGGAAGGTTTGGAAAATCTGATACTCACGGGACAGAGGAAAACAACTCATAGCATATTTAGTGAGCTTGAGTAAATGGATGGTGCAACAGGGTTAAGGAGAAATAACAGAAAGACAAAATTTATTAAGAGCTACAAGTGACAGGAAGTTGTGGAGAGCCACGTTCTGAGGGGTCAAGGCACATAAATAATAATAATAAGAAGACACAAAGAGATAATAAAGTGGTTTTGTTTTGCCATTTAAACGATGCAAAATAATTCACCCTGCTTTTGTTTTTTTTTATTTGTTATTATTGGGGCATTTGTCAAGCATTAACATACACTGAATATTCTTTGTTTCTCAATGAGATGGAATAAGTATACTATTAGCATAATAGTAAAGCCAGTCATTGATTCTTGTTTTTTTGATCGATATTGTAATTGATTTAAATAGGGCTATGAAGAAATTGAGTATAAAAATATCGAAGAAAGAAAACGTATAATTATAATGTGATTGGGCTTTATAATCTATCTATCTATCTATCTATCTATCTATCTATCTATCTATCTATCTATCTATCTATCTCTCTCTCTATATATATATATATATTATAAATTTACTAATTTAAAAATATGCTTTCATCGTTACACACGAATTACCATGTTTCAAAAACAGAAACTAAAAACTTCAAATTCAGTTATAGAAATAATTAAAGTCTTGTTTCATTTCCAAGCGAATTTTGGAATACTCCCCCCCTCTCTCTCTCTCTCTCTCTCTCTCTCTATATATATATATATATATATATATATATAAATGGTGGTACTCGCTTGGAAAAACCTCGTATAGGAAAAATGAGGAATAAAAAAAGATTGAACAAAGAACATTAAAAAAATGCGAAAACAATCGCCCAGAGTTCACGCTACGAGTCAAAAAAAAAAAAAAAGAAAAGAAAAAAAAGCGAGTAAAAAGACAACTACGTAAAGTGCTCAATACATTAAGTAGAGCAAAACCTAAAATAATCCTAAGGAGCCAGGCCAACGATCCGTTATGGTGAAACCTAGGTAGTTTTGCCTGGCTCCTTAGGATTATCTATCTATCTATCTATCTATCTATCTATCTATCTATCTATCTCTCTCTCTCTCTCTCTATATATATATATATATATATATATATATATATATATATATGTACAGGGTATATCAAAATACTTTTAAAAACTTTGGGGGTAGGTTCCTCACACCCAAACGAGGACAAAAGTCGGCTGCCTTCGGTCTGGAAACGCAATCTGATACAGCCGTGCAGCTTCGCGCCCATTACCATTCGCGTGTCAGTATGTAAAAGTCATATCTGTCTGGCCACGTTATGAATAGCCTGCCATTATTAAACGGAACACTTCTCAGTTAACTCACGTTAAACGTTGAAGACAGACTAACCACAAATGTACATGAATGACAAATGTAAACTAGTCTACATAGCAGCACAGTGCCATCTACCGTAAACTTTCTTTATACTTAATAACTAAAAAAATAAGGATTTGTGGACATGTTTATATGAACTTTTGTACTTTTTCGGTGTGAGGAACCAGCCCCCAGAGCTTCTAAAATTAGTTTTGATACACCCTATGTGTGTGTGTGTGTGTGTGTGTGTGTGTGTGTGTGTGTGTGTGTGTGTGTGTGTGTTGAACTATAAAAATTTCAGAAACACTGGGTTGTATATTAATATTTTTGTTTTATTATTTCAAATAGGTTCCTCGACTAGTTTCGGCCAGCATAGCCTTCACCAGGAGAAAGAATTCCTGCTTGTTAGTAGCAGTGAACAGCAGGGGAGAATGACTGTTTCTGAAGAAGGTGAATTTTGTCTGTAGTTTTCATTTGTTTTTTTTATCGCTAATTTTTGGTTAGTCCTTGTATCGGTCAAATGAATTTTTCAAGTTCTTTTAAGGAGAGATTGAGAGACTCATGAGTCTCAGTTTCACCTCATATATATATATATATATATATATATATATATATGTACAGTAGCGAGAATAAAGTTCAGAACGATGTTAAGAAAAAGTTTAAATGTGAAATAACTTTTTATTTTAAAGCTTCATAGATCATTTTATGAAGGAAAATAAGGTTATAAAGGTAAATTATATAATTCCAAAATATAAAGCTCAATAATTATATAACATTCGAAAAAATAGATGATCAAAAACATCAAAACGATTAACAAAATCATACTATTATAATGGATACATCATATCCAAATGAAAATAGCGTTCATAATTCATTAATATTTGATGTGTAGACCTTTACTTTCAATAACAGCTTGACATCTTTTCCTGCATGAACGAATTAATGTCTTTCATTCATTAACGAATATTTTCTCCCATTCTCCTTCCAAATTAGTCCATAATTCATCGACGTTTGTTGGATTCTTTTCCTTAGCTTTCATTTAGTAACTTCCAAACATTCTCAATAGGATTCATGTCTAGGCTTTGAGCAGGCCACTCCATAACAGTAACATCCTCCTCAGAAAGAAATGTCTTGACAGACTTCGCTGTGTGACATGGCGCGTTATCTTGCATATATACAGCTGGTTGATTAATT
>CAHIKZ030002390.1:1397500-1567500 GCA_903632075.3 Acanthosepion pharaonis
ATCCATATGAGGAGGGCATCCAATCAAAGAGTGAAATAAAAATTTAGTTTATTTTTAAATTGAATAAAGTGTTTATTTCATGTTCCATCTGTTTTTACATATTTAAAATGTCTTCCTTTCTCACATTTCTCATTACTAGGCCATGTAGAACTTCCATACTTGAGTCTTATGTACAGTATTTACATTAGTCGGACTATTGTCCTCATCTTTGTCGCCATATTTGTCACAACGTTTCGGCCGTTGTATGCCCCGGCCTTCTTCAGGTGGTTGGAATTTCGAACTGAACCCTTTGTTTCGATCACTGGGGTAGACTGTTCTAGTTCCACGTGCCATGTTTGATGGATGTCAGTTATCAGTTATCTCCTGTTAATTTTCCCTCTGAAAGTTCTCCACTGCCTTAAGCGGGTATTGAACTCACACTCTTTGGGTCTGTCACTGGATCTAACCAACGCCTTTATCCACTGTGCTATGTGTCCTTGAGTCGTATGGGCAAAGAGTTGGACCTGGGCATTACCAAACATCGCTTAACCTCTGCACGTCACTGGACCCAGGATAGAATCTTTGATCAGGATAAAACAATCCTGTATGCAAAACATTTTGCCATTTTGAAGCATTGAATTTGTTTGCATATCTAATTAAACATGAAACCTACCAGGATGAAAAAGCGTCCTATACCAAATGTTTTCTCTATCACATTTAATGCCCACAGCCAGAAAATCAAAAGGTTATTTTTCATTTGATCTTCCAAGAAACCTTTTAGGTAAGTTTACCCATAAAAACCTACGTTTATTAGTAAAAATCACTTGGCAAAACTATTTTATGTCTCTGTTACACTAGACAAAATTCCATTGGTCATTTTATTCAACCAGCAGAAATAAAATTAAATTATCAAAAACAGTTGTAGTTAGTTGGCCAGTGGTAGATAAAAAGGAAAGTGTGCTAAAAACCCTTACTTGAATTTGAAAAATGTCAAGGACCGACGCTATTTTATCCAGAGTTAGAAGACAATTACAGTGATTGCTTTCCAAAGAGATCTGGGAGTCAATACTTTTTAGCAAGAGAATGTTTCTTGTAACGTCCACGAAAAAAATGGCCGATAGAAAACGGCTTTGCAATCTTATCATGGACTGGCCAATCATTTGATAGAAAAGCACTTGAAAGCATTAAAAAGTTTATAATACCGAAACTATCAAACAGGAAGTCCTTTAACATATTCTTTATGTATTTGCACTTTTATGCATATGTACATATAAGCATAGCATAGCTTGGCTCAAAGCCAGATTAGTAATGACGATTGAATTTACTGCACTAGGTAACATTAGGGCAAATTCATCAAACCGCGCTATGTTAGATGCCCATAAAACATTTACTAAGTTTTACATCGTACCATACATCCTTAATAATGAATGAGCATTGAACACACTGACACTAGTTTATGACTTACCAAAAAAAAAGGGTAGTAATCATCGCACTAAATCATTATCTTAATATCTAAATATTAGTAAATATTAATATATTAGTGTAAATATAATTTACATTATATATCGACATTAATGGATGCGAAAGTAGTGTAATAGTGACTTGGAATGAAAAACTGGAGAGGGGGTTTCGAATTCCAGCTGAGTTCATTGCGTTCACTTTTTGCGCAACATCTGAATTCATCTGTTCTCACTCAGATATGGGCTAAAAAGCAGCCCAGACTTGGCAACTCCGAGAGTGGCTGGCAACCAGTCTAGGAGAAAGTAAAGTTGAAATTCAAGACGGTATGCAGTCATCGACAAGATGATGGCTTTTGCAATGATTATAATCTCTAGCGAGCATAAAATGAATACGTTGATGTACTTTCATTAATGCGTATATAATTTATATATATGAAGATAAAATATTGCATATTGAGTACTCTATGTATAATAACAGACCTATACGAAATAGTGCTATATAAATAGCGGTCTCTGTATAATAACAAAGCTATAAGTTATATTAATAATAAATATACCTTTTTTACCTCACCTGTAGCACATCTCTGAGTTTTATGCACAGTGCAATCGTCAGGTGGTGATTGAACAATGACCGTTGCCTAATTTAAATATTGATATTTATACCGGACTGTAATGATAATGGAGCAGATCATTTATCATTTATGTGAGTGAATATATATATATATATATATATATATATATATATATATATATATATATATATATATATATATATATATACACTCACACGCACCTCCCAATACAAATATATACCTATAATTTAAATACAAACATACAAATATTATGTGTAGTTTCAAATACAATAAAGATGTACACACACAATATATATATATATATATATATATATATATATATATATATATATATATATATATATGTGTGTGTGTGTGTGTGTATATATAAAAAGAAAGAACTGTAAGTGATTCTAATACATTTAATTGTTTTAAAAAGAAATATAGTATATTAAAAATTAAAAGTGAAAATATTTTTCAAATCGTAGTTAAATAAAACGTATTCTAACCTAAAAAAACCCCCAAAATCTTTAAATATACAAATAGAAAAAAATGCCGTAAGAATTTTTTCCGTTACCATAAATTTTAAAAAAATCCAGACAGCATGCATTTAACGGATGTCAGATTTCATTGAAAAATACATCCCTACCCCCTACCAAAACGTAACTAATAACTGATACATCAAAATACAGCGATAATGAACACGCAGACACCCCTTGTCTAGATGAATGGGTTTCTCTGTATCCTTGGAAACGTGAATTAAGATTTTTGCTGTGCTTTTAAAACCCAGTAATATGTTACTCCAAAATTCGCTTGAGGATGAAATGGAACTAATGTCTTTAATTTAATTACAAAATTAAATTCGAAGCTTTTAGCTTCCATTTTTGAAACATGGTTAGAACTGTAGCGGAAAAACCATATTTTAAACCAATTAATTTTAATATATATATATATATATATATATATATATATATATATATATATATATATAGTGAGAGAGTGAGAGAGAGAGAGAGAGAGAAGTAAAATATGAAATTAGTAGAAAACAGTACGTAAACTTGTATAGAGAAAATAAGATCTAGAAAAACACTTAATATTTATATTTATTTATATAAAATAAATGTATTTTTAGAAAGAAATATTAAAATTAAACTGGATTACTTACAAGTCGGGATTTCAGAAAAGATTGTTTTACTTTTTTTTTACTTTAAATTGTTTTTAATTTTTCTTTTTAACCGGTTTCGCTTTTAGCTTTACAAAGAATTTTGTAACTGTTCCTATTTCCATGTGTTGATGCTTCTGTTTTGAACAAATAGAAAAAATCAAGGGATGTAACTGGTTTTATATGACGCTTATGAAAAGGAAAATATGGTAGAATCTCTTTTGAGGGGCGTGCCTCTGGTTTATGCAATGAATCGAGTATTGGTTTAAACTTGTTGATAAAATATGTTTTTTTATTAATAAGAAATAATTCTTATTAATAAGTATTAAATAATTTTGGTTCTATGGTTTTGTAGCCGCATTGGTAGAATGGGAAATTTGGCAGATTTCATCCATAGTATTCTTCTATATGTTGGATAAGGGGTATTTTTCTGATGTGAGGATCCCTAATATGGGAACGATTAACTGTCACCAATGACATGAGAAATAATGTCTGGCCGATTTGACCAGTGTAAGGTTCGTTGCAAACTTTGCATGTTATTAGGTATATTAAATTCTCTGAGTTGCAGGAGAAATAATTTTAATTTTGAATTTGGATCCGTCTTTGAAGTGAAATTCGCGGTCTTCTAATAAGTAGTAGCACACCCCTCAAAGGGGTCTGTTGCATCTTTTCATCTGAGGCTCTTTAATTGTGTTCTGCAGTTTTGCACTAGTGAAAAAGAAAACAATGATGAATCGTTTGTCTAAAAAAGAAAAAAAATATATTATTAACTCGAAAAATGAACAAAAGGCATCCCTTTATGAGTTCTGTAACTACATCTCGAGCTTCCCATTTGTCAAACTGGAAATGCTTCGAAGTCCAACCAACAGACAATAATGGAACCAATTAAACGACCTAAAATTGGACAAAAATATTGTTACAAAAGAAGCTGATAAAGGAGGCGCAATTGTTATGGATACAAAACGATACCAAGCATAATACAAAATACGCTAGTGAACGATATTTACTATGAAAAAACCAGAGAATACCAACCTCATAAAGTGATGAAAAAGTCACTAATACATCCATACCGAGGCGGTCTAACTTCTAAGTAATGTGACTATCTTACAAACTTTAGATATAAATCAGGCAATCTTTATGGACTACGTATAGTAGAAAAAAATAAACTCAAAATACAACAAAAATTGTGTGAATTTACCCGCACCAACCGACCTAAAACTAAGACGTATAATTGCAGGCCCAATTTGCGAGACTCACCGCCTAAGCAATTTCCGAGTCATCCTATTGAAATGTCTCATTTGAAATCTCTCACGTACAGAGCTTCAGATGATCTAGATTTTCTCAATCATCTACCAAACGTGTTAAACTATAATACTTATACAGTCACAATGGATGTTGTAAACCTATATAAAAACATTCCACACGACTTTGGAATAGAGGCTATGAAATACTGGCTAGAAACTTTTCCTTATGAGCTACCAAACCGTATCAATGGAAATTTCATCATAGAAAGCCTTGAATTCATCTTAAAAAGACAACTATTACATGTTCAATGAAACACCATACCGATAAAAATCAGGAACAGCCATGGAGACAAACTTTGCACCAACATATGCCAATCTAGTCATAGGATACGATAGACTAAAAATTTATGAAAGAACCTGTGAAATCTATGGGAATTAATTCAGTTACTACCTAAAAGAAAACTGGAAAATACATCTAGATGACTGTTTCATTCTGTGAGATGAAAATCTTGATAAACTAAGGACATTCCAAGCATAATATAAATCCTAGCATCCAGTTTATTATGGAGTACAACAACAAAAAAACTTCCCTTTTTAGACATATTAATAACAAAAAGAAACACTAAACTAGAAACCGACATATATTTTAAACCTACAGACTCTCGACAGTATCTCCTTTTTACATCTTCCCATCAGAAACACACTCGTACCAACATCCCACTCAACCTAGCCAAGCGAATCTGTACAATAGTCTCAAACACAACAACAAGAAGAGATGAAAAAAATACACATCAAGAGAAAATACCCTCAAAGTTTAATGAACAATGGTATTGGAAAAGCAAAAGAAATTAATATCCACACACTCCGAGAAACAGCAACAAAAAAAGTCATCCCTTATATTTCAACTTTCAATCCAAAGAACCCAGAAATCTACACACACACATACAACTAAATCTACCAATCCAACTAAAGGACAAAAAATGGAAATCTACTACAAAAATACCCAATCATAAAAAGTAAACGACAACCAAAATCACAAAAAAAGATATTGACGAGTGCAAAACTGCCGAACACAATTAAAGAGCCTCATGTGAAATGATGCAACAGACACCTTTGTGGGATATGTTGCTACCTATTAGAAGGCCGAGAATTTCACTTCAAGGACGGATTCAAATTAAAAATTAAAAATGATTTCTCTTGAAACCCAGAGAATTTAATATACATAATAACATCAAATGTTGCCATGTACCTCATATTGGCTAAACCAGCCCGACATTCCGGCAAATAGTGACAGTTAATCGCAAACAAATCGGGGATCTCCACACCGGAAAAATATTCCTTAGTCAACATATATAGGAATGCGAAGGACGAAATCTGCCAAATTTTAATAACTTCCCATACTACCAATGCGACTAGAAGACCACCGAACAAAAAGATTATTTAATAATTAATAATAATAATTAGTTCTTGTTAATAAAGAAACATTTTTATCAACAAGTTTAAACCAATATTCAATTCCTTGTATAAATCAGAGGCACGCCCCTCAAGAGATCCTACTATATTTTCCTTACAATAAGTGACATATAAAGCTAGTTACGCCCCTTGATTTTTCATTTATTCAAAACACAAGCGTCAGCACGTGCACATGTATTCATAAATATATATACATATACACCTATATATACATATATATGCATATATGTGCACGTTCGTAAACACACACACACACACATATATATATATTTTAAATACATACATATAAAAACACACCCATTCTATATAAAAGAAGACAAAATATACATACAAAATAAGTATTAGCAAAAGAACATAAACATACATACAAGCGATGTTCTGGGTATGATGATAAACTACATCCGGCAGCAATAAGTCTAATCGGAAGATTGGTGATTTTGAAGAGCGTGGGACGACATATTAACTGTTGTTGTTCCTAGGTTTACCCTCACCGGATATAGTAGCCCCTGTTAGGATTTCAGCTATGAGAAAATAGTGAACACCAAACAAAAACCAATAGTACATTTTTAAAGGAAAATGACCAATAATACATTTTTATAGCAAAATGACAATCAACGTAACACTAATAAATATAAAAATAAATTTTTATAGTAAAATAAACAAGAATATATTTTATGATCTACAAACATACATTTATTCTGAAAGTATAAAATTATGTACAAAAGATTTAGATTTCGGCATTAAATAATCTATGGAGGTTGATAATGCCACTAAACAAAACCAACCAATCAACCATACAAGCGAATAAGAATATACTTATACATATTAGTTAATATACACTCATAAGTCTAAACCTGAACGTAAAGAAAAAGTAAATAGATAAATTTAGATATATATTTAAAAAACTGAGGATATATAGTTGGAACTGAAATCAGTCTGCTTCAACATTTTTCAAGAGTTATTTGTTTTATGTCAACTTGTGATCATTGCTTCATTTTTTAGCTAAGCAAATTATTTATATTTTTCAGATTTGTTAATTTTTATAGAGGCAAAGATTACATCTTTCGCTTTTACAATTATAAGCGTTTAGTTCTAGCCACTATTTCTCATGTCATTTTGGTACGGTTCCACCATTTTTTATTTGTCAGTAATATTTGGAGAGAGCAGTATTATTTTTTGTATTTATCGTTATTTAAAATTTTGTTTGTGTTCATAAAATATATTTTCCATTTCGTTTCAGTTGATTCAATGTAAAATTTAATTTCTTTATTAGATTGTATGTTAGTTCAATAAATAATATTATTAGTCAAACATTGATTATTTGGGAGGCAGTTCATATTCAGTTTCATTTAAAAAATTTTTCTACTCTTGCTTCGTTATAATTATTCTTTTTGAAAGTTATATTATTATTTAATAATATATTGTTATGATTGGATACACGTTTTTCTCTATTCTTAACGTGGCTGTAACTGATCTTCTTTAGTCTAAGAACGATTCTACTGATATTAGTTTTTATGTTGAGGATTTAAGGGGTTAAACAATAACTCGGTGTGGTGTCTTTTTGTATTTTTACATTCTATGTTTTTTTTTCATGTATTCTATAATTACTTGATATTTTCTTTCTTTTATGCTTTTACATATTTTTTTTTTATTTGGTAGTGTTTTTTAAGGAACTTTGGTTTTCGTAAATCAATAAAAATGAGCGAGAAAAAAAGATACTGACATGGGCAAAACTGCGAACGACAGAACTTGAGGTGAAAAGATGCAACTGGCCTCACTGCCGAGCATGCAGCTACCTATTAGTAGTCCACAAATTTCAATTCAAAGATGGACAGAAGTTATAAATTAAAAATAACTTCTTGTGCAACTCAGAGAACTTAATATATATTATAATATATTAATAAACTGTATATTTTCATAGGGCCTTAACATTTTCCACTCACCTTGAATCTGTCGCAAGGCAGGCTTACTGAAAAAGTAATTTGTCATGTCATCTTGTCTATAAATGTGTTCGTATTGCACAATCGACATCCAGAGACGTTGAGTAGTACAGGCCTCATATAGGCAGGCATTATTCTGCTAGATATGATGCTGTGCCTTTTTTGTAGGGGTGTGCTAGTGTACCAGGTGACTGCTATCCAATTTCATTGTGCAAGAAGAATAAATAACATTCCTGCTGCAGTAATGAGATTACAAACAAAGGTGATCGAGAGTTGTAACTTAAAATACCCGCGCGCTATGATGCTATAGGTTGGGTGAGTTTTGGAAGAATATACACTTGAAAATGTTGTTTTCTAGGATTAAGTCGCACACTCGACTGTCATTTGCCTGTAGGCGAAACTTGCTTCAATCACTTAATAATACAATGCACCATTCCATCAAATAGGTAACCATCACTTTAGAAATATCCAACAGTGTTATGGCGTAAGTTTTTCAACATTGCAGCCATTTTTTTTTATCACAGACGAAATGTCGCAGGGCTGTAGATACTCTGTCGCTAATTCCATAATAAATGTTCAGACGAGCCAGATTCATATATTCCACCAGTTCAGACCTTTACAGGAAGGGACCCGTCTCGCTATATATACAGGGTCACATCATCACCATTCCCTTCGTGATCCGTTATTAAAAAAAAAAAAACTTCCAGCTTCATACTGAGAACTGATATTTTGTGGAACACACTCCCACATGGATGCTTCACTAAAGTCTAAGTTAAGACGTTATCTCTCTTAAACATTCTCATAATCTGCACTTAATTTTTCCTCTTCCGTCAATAAAACAACCACATTCAGTAACCCTCTACATTGAGTGGCTCTAGGGCCTAGTATTTGGTGAACATTTAAAAAAGTTAATATAACACGTGCGAGGCGTATTGCTTAAATGCCGGACAGAAACCGGTGAGAAATTAACGTATTTGCAAGTAGAACTTAGCGAAACATTAAGGAAAAAACATCAAACTTCAAGGAGACCGAAAGTATAAATTACAGTGAGACGATATTATTTCGCTGTAGGAGTTTTCATTGTCAGTCAAGTGATATTTTGTCACATCATGCACCGCATCGAGCAGGATAGAAAAAAATGAGAAGAAAAAGGAGATTTTTTTTTCTTGTTTTCTAACAAGTATTAATATTTCGATGTAGCGGAACACGTTAAAGAATATATATATATATATATATATATATATATATATATATATATATCCATCCATATATATATATATATATATATATATACATCCATATATATGTATATATATATATATATATGTATGTATATATATATATATGTATATATATATATATATGTACGGTGTAACCTGGATATAAGAGACCCGGATATAAGAGAAACCCGGATATAAGAGATTTTCTCTGGTCCCAAATTAGAGCCTGTCTTAATGTATATAAAATAGACCAAACCCGGATATAAGAGAAACTCGGATATAAGAGAAACCCGGATATAAGAGAAACTCGGATATAAAGAAACCCGGATATAAGAGACTTCTCCGGTCCCGACAACTCTCTTATATCCGGGTTATACTAATAAATATATATATATATATATATATATATATATATATATATATATATATATATATATATATATATATATATATATATATATATATATATATATATATATATATATATATATATATATATATATATATATATATATATATATATATATATATATACGTATGACTATTTGCGAACTAGCAGGGCTACGTACCGTTACCCTGGAAAATCAATTTCAAGTTTCATAACACAAGAAGAAATCTTTAACAGATTTCTCCTTGCACAGCACCAGAAAAGATGAAAAATTATAGATTAAAAAATATCCTGATACTCCAAAACACAACAACTAGTGTAGTTCCTTAATTTGCTAGAGTTCCTAAGTATGCCATATTAGTGATTCTCTAACTGGATGCCAGTATGTGAACTGGTTGTTTTAACGTGCAAATTGAGCAAGACCACAATGGAAAAGTCTCGTTGAGGTCAACAATTTTAAAATATTCTCCTTGTATGTTTTTGTTAGTTATAGTAAAGTTAGTCTTTACTGGGTGTCGATGTCTGTTAGGATTATTATGGTGTCTCTGGAAATGAAGACATCCTCTTTTTGCCTACCTCTGTTAGAATTGTTGTCTCAATGACATATCAGAGAAGCAGTTTGACCGATAGAATTCCATTGCACAGCTTTTGAAGAGTCAAGATTTCTAAGAAGCATGATAGAAGTTTCAACTTTAAATCGAAGCCTGTGGGGACGAACATCAGACAGTTCAAAGAGAGTTAAGGAAATCAATTCCGTCCTGAAGAAACAAGTGTATGGAACTGTCAGTTGAATTTTATATTTGAAATTCTCCAGGAATTTGTTGCAACAGCTTTGAGCTCATTTCCACAATTGCATCAATTCAAATAGCTTGCTAACCACTTCAAGGTGTCCATCCATATTTGTTAAGCTTAATCTTGAACAGCATAACGTTCACAATAAGTAAATGCGTATTAATGATCGCAGTAAACTCAATTGCAGACTAATCCGTTAATCGCTAGCTTAACTATTTTTCCGTATAAATAACTGTACGTTTCCAATTTTTGTCAGGATTGTCTGTATGTATTAATTCTTGCCAGATTTTCAAAGTTAAACAGTGTTGTTTCTTTTATTGTAAATGAATGTTCTTTGAGGAATTGTACGGATTAAAAATATTTTTATTTGGGAAACACTACAAAACTGCGACGATTCAGCAAGTAAATTGTGTATTAGAAAATGCTGTGAATATCACAGATTTAAAAAAAATACAATTATGATTCGTGAATTCTCCGGATTACAAGAAAATAAATGAAGCGAAAGAAAGCGAATTATTTTTCCAAATTAAGAAAGATTCCATAGAAAAACATATAATGGGATTAGTAAAGAAAACTTAATTTGGTTTTCACTATCCGGAAACAACAAATACATTACTCGTCCTCCGGGTAAAAAAAAAAAAAAAAAGACTCTGTGGGATCAGCAAAACAAAAATTATATTTTCCTACGTCGCTACATTTTATGCGAAAAATGACTTATCTTGCATTGTTTATTCAAAATGTTAATAGCGTAGATGGATGTTTTATTTTGGAAATAAGAAGAATAACCAGGGATGGTTATCTTCCAAGTTTTCAAAGCTTGAAGCAAACGAACTTTATCCAGATGTTAGCTTACGTCCAGTGTGCTGCTTTTATTGACACGAGGCCAATCATTATGGATTTGAATTGAGCAACTGAGAAACACGAATGTGGTTATACAGAAAAATGCAGAGTTGGAAAATCTCATAGAGGAAGAAGATACTTGAAGCAACAGAAATGTGATTCTACAGAAAGATGCTGAGAATACCATGGACCGAACATGCGGGCAATGGTGGAGTTTTAGAGAAAATGGAAACCAAAAGGACACATACCCCAAATCAAGAAGAGAGAGTTGAAATATCTAGGGTACATAATGAGGAAAGAGGGCTTAGAAAATTTGATACTCATAGGGCATACTGAATGCAAAATGGACAGAGGAAAACAGTGCATGAACTACCTAACGAGCTTGTTTATTGCCTATAAGGTTCTTTTTTATGCAAAAAAAAAACTGGACCAAAGAATATCTGCTAAGGAATAATAAAAATATGGAAATATGAACACTTATACTTAATATCAGAGTTTCACATGCCTAACGATCGTGTGTAAATGGATAGCAGGACAGGGTTTAGGAGAGATAACAAAAAATAATAATAATAATTATTATTATTATTATTAAAAATCAAGTTGTTTGGTCTCGGGCTGTAAGACGTAAATTCTTTTACAAGGTTTTACGTCTTCTCTACCTGAAAATACAGCAAGCCAAAAGTCTAGGATAAAAGTATGTAAAGGCAATGTTAGGTGACGTCATGTAAAGATAGGGCTCACTCTAACATTTATCGAATCAGCGCGAATACTGGCTATGATGCTTGTGGCAAGGAGACGTGAATTATTGGAGTTCGAACGGTGCTTGTTAGCAGCAGAAAGACGAATGAGACATTTCATTTCTAAACTTTTAGGGATATTTGACTTCCCTCGATCTACGGTATCAAGTTGATGGACCATATGACCGCGCCACTCTGAACAGCGCAGTAATTAACCACGGTTTCTTAATCATCGTGATTAGAGGCGTCTGGCTAGAATTGACTGTTTTAACAGACAATTCTAGTAGATAGAGCCACTGTACTTTGACATTACGGAATTTCCCAGAACTATATATATCTGGTGTGAAAGTCAGTAGTGCTATTCATGGCAAAACGGCGTGAATTGTCGGAGTCGAACAAGAGATAATAGTGGGTACCAGACGGTTGGGAAATTGAATTTCTGAAATTTTGAAGACATTTGGCATCCCTCGATCGACGATATCACGTATGTATCGCGAATACCTGATGAAAGGTATTACTACTCACCATGCACAGTGCAGTGGATGACCACGGATTCTTAATGATCGTGACCAAAAATGTCTGGCTAGAATTGTCTCCGGTAACAGATAAGCGACACTGGCTTAAATCCGACCCACATTCAATACAGGTTCTGCGAGACGTATATCCAGCAGGTCATTTCAGCATTCGTTGGCTTCCATGACGGCGTTAATTTTGTCCAGGATGATTATAAATTTATGAAGTGGCCAGAGGAGTCACGGTTCCAATTGTTTTCTACTGATTGTAGGTTTTGGGTGAAGGGGAAAGAACCCTGTCACCATGGAAATATTTTGTCAACAAAGTACTGTGAAGGGTGGTGTCAGTTCCATAATGGTGTAGGGTGAGGTCATCTGGCATGGTTCTCTAGCTGACGATGTCATTGACCACTATGTTGCACTACTATGTGACTATTTCTACCAATTCATGGACTCTGTATAACCCAGTAACTTTGGTGTATAATGCACCGTGTCATCGAGCCCAAGTTAACCATAAAGAAATTTCTGACGAATAGTGTGACCACGTCATCCGACATGAGTCCAATTGCCTTTGCTTGAGACATGGTGGAGAGGTCTATTCCCATGAAAGATACTCTGTACCTATAAATGTTAGGGAACTGTGAAGAACTATCGAGACGGCATAGTTCAACACTTCCTCAGAGCTCTTCCGATCGAATCGATGCCACGTAGTGTTGCTGCATTTTGTCAAACTAGAGGATTTCCGAAGTACTTATGGTATGACTTTAGGCACGTTAGTATATAGTTTTGTTGACGTAATACTTACACACACACACACACACGCGCGTGCACACACACACACACTTCATGGTAAATTCTATGTATGACAACTTCTCACTTCACTCAATTTTACTTCGGAGTTTCGTGAACAGGCGCACATAGTGTTCCACAAAATTCCCAAACAACTCTCCACGTTTAGAATCCAGAGTTGCATTATTTCTCCTGGTTCGATTGCCAATCACAGCTAAATAATTCAATCTTCTCTACTATTTAATCCATAGATTTCTCGCTAATTATTACACTACATGCACAGCCTATATATATACATATATATATATATATATATATATATATATATATATATATATATATATATGTGTGTGTGTGTGTGTGTGTGTACACTGAGGTCAACGCCAAGCGGCGGCAGTCAGTTTCACGCTTGAACGCAATCTTTATGTCATCCTCTGATATTGATATCTGATATGTGCTTGTGTATATATATATATATATATATATATATATATATATATATATATATATATATATACAATATGTATGTATGTATAATTATATATAATTAAGTTATTCCCATATGGATATTATATACACAGACGCGTGCGCCTAAAAGAGACAGTCAAAAATACTCGCGACAAAGGAAAAATTGAAAACAGATAACCTCGTAGATAAAAAATAATCAAACATTTCATGAAGTCGTTAGTTGTTAACGTGTTTTTTTTAAAGTTAAACTCGCCCCTCGTAAATAAAAAAAAATGCAGACTTCTTTTTTGTTATTATTACTTTTTTTGTTGTGTGAACGGCCTTGTGGGAATTGTCACGTGGGGTCAAAATGGCCGCTAGGGATTACTCCTGTACTTTCGTTTACCTACTTCAGTAGGATACTTACACCGCTTATCTTGAAGTCTCCGTTTTAACATTAAAAACAAGTAAGTAAATAAAAGCTTGTACTGTTTCCATTAGCTTTCCCCCCACTTTCTTTTTATACTTTTTTTCTTTTAAAGTTTATGTGTAGTTTTCACTTTTTATTTCATGCCTTACATCGTTAAGCTTGGTCTGTCCAGAGGAGCGTTGTCTCCTCCATTAACTACAGCTCAGTAACATGGCCCGTTATCATATTTTTTCTTTCTCGTTATCCTTGGCTGAAATCAAGAACATTCAATCTCTGTTCTTTTTACTTCATATTATATATTTTCTCGTTGTTATATGTATGTATGTATGTATGTATGTATGTATGTATGTATGTATCTCCAATTTCCTGCCTTTTGGTCTTTGTCTAAATCAATGCTATAGTCATTATTTACATTTTCTCCCGAATAACTCTTTCTTTCTTTCTTTCTTTCTTTCTTTCTTTCTTTCTTTCTTTCTTTACATTTTTCTCCTCTTTATTGCACTTATTCTTTCTTCGTTTCTCACTTTGTTTCTTTTTTTTTTCTTTTCTCTTTTCTGGACTTTTCCTCTTCCTTCATTCAGTTTGTTCCTTCTTTTAATAACCATTGCGCCTTTCTTTCTTTCTTTCTTTCTTTCTTTCTTTCTTTCTTTCAAAATCAGTCCATCGTCATAAAATTACTCTTTTCATTTTAATTCTTTTATTTTCACTTCTTTCAAATTACCCGTGTTTTTTTTATTTCATAATCTCCTTTTTACACTATTCACAATTATATAAGCCTCCTATAAAATCTCTTTCTTCACTGCTTGCCTCCCCAATATATACAAATATATCAACATATAGATAAAACCTTTCATTTTTTCCTCTAACAACTCTCTACCTCTTTGCTCAGTTCTTTAGTGTCGTTTGTAATTAGTCACAGTCACAATTAATATAGAAAATAAATTCCTATACTAGCGGTAACATTTTAAACTGCAATTTATTAACATTTTCATAAGAAAGGTTTTTGTATGTAATGGTGTGCGTAAATTGATTTTCGTGGACGTATTTTTGTTATGATAAACAGCCATTATTTAAAATGTTCGTAGAAATAGAGATTTGTCTGACACAGAGCAAATCATACATTTTAATAAATCTCATTACTCACAGTTTACAGGAGAAAAGGAGATATAAGTTGGCATGTAATTTCACTATCTTTTGATCTTTAGCCGCTTTGTTTATCTCTTCGGCGAAAGGAGGTCTTATGGCGTAAATTTGCACAGATGAGTTTGCATTTTGGAATTGACTGATCTGTTATAAAGTTTCATATTTATCTGTTTTCAGAGGATAAAAATTGAAACTTTATTAGATTTGCTCAAAACATAAGCGACTGAATGAAAAGGTTTCTTTTCATACCACGGGATCTGTTTTCTACTACGTCTGCAAATTTCTATTTTTATTTTAGGTTTATTTTTCCAAAAGCCCGTTGATTTGATATATTAATGTTGGTCTCTTTTGTGTGCCTTTTTGTGTACCTCTGATATCTTTACACTTTAGCTATTTTAACAATGAAACGTTGAATATTATAACAGATTTTCCATCCTTTAAACTCATTTAACTTCACTTTTGCATCATTTTGTTCTCTTACACTGACGTTTTTGTTTTTACATGATAACACAGTGATCGGCATGTCCCATTTTGTCTTTTGAAAAGTCGCTCACTGTTTATTTTAAAATCCACGCCATTCCTTTGTATCTTTCTAAATACTTTTTCTTTCTTTCTTTCTTTCTTTCTTTCTTTCTTTCTTTCTTTATTTATTTATTTATTTATTTATTCATTCCTCTTTTTCCTTTTTCCTTTGCTATTGCGAAATCTTGTGTTCATGTATGATTCAACTCCAAAAGAAAGCATTTAAAGCGACGAAATTTAAATCTCCATTAGTGAACCTTGCGGGCTTTTTACCGCATACGAATAAGAATATCAAATGTTGTCTTGAGGTCTGAACATTAGCAATATTAGAATCGCTGCATTATTAGAGTTCTCATTTTTATATTTATAGACCTACCTACCTACCTACCTTCCTTCCTTCCTTTCATTTTATTTTCTTTGTAGACCATAAACTGAAACATACGCGTACAAACAGAATTTATTTGAATTAACATTATAAATTTTATAAATAATATATATATATATATATATATATATATATATATATATATATATATATATATATATATAGATACCTTCAAAACAATACAAAAATCTTATCTAATTCAAAGTAGAATCATCTGACTTCAGTAGCTCCCCGACAAAATATATATATATATGTAACAAACTCACATCTATCCAACCAAATATGTTAGCCCTATCTCTGCTATTGAGCGCTTTCTAATAAGTACCCGCATATAATATATAAATAATTATACATATATATATTTATTTATATTTTATATACTTTTTTTATATATATATATATATATATATATATATATATATATATATATATATATATATATATATGGGGTGTTTCGAAAAATTGAAATCATTTCGTAATCTAATAATTTGAACAATTCTCGTTCAAATTATCTCAATTTTTACCAGCATGTGTAGAAACCATTCAAATTTTCATGCTTAATATTTTCTTTTTTTTTTCTTTTTAGGTACAGAAATGCCATTCACTGTAAAGGTAAAAGCCTTTTGTGTGTTAGAATGCCTAAACACAGTCGAACAAGTCTGTGTTCGAGCATGAATGCAGCGTACATTTGTGAGGGAATTCCCTAAAAATGCAACAACTGCAATACAGTTTTGGACATGACAAAAAAAAGTTAAAAGCGGAAGGTTGTCTGTGGAGGACAAAAGGATTAAAACGACCATCGATATCAGAAGAGATTGTCGAGCAGGTTCAGGAAACATTTTTGTGAAACCCAGGATGTCCATAAAGAAAGAGAATGTCTCGAAACCCAGATTTCTTCAACGACAGTTTACCGCGCTGCAAGTAAAAGTTTACGCATTATACTCTACAAGCTGCAACTCGTTAAGGCCTTAAAGACAGATGACAAGCAAAAACGATTTTTCTCTGGGGCTACCTTTGAAATTCTCATTCAGATTTTGAAGAATAAATTTTATTTTGCTCTACAATAAGCCAGATAAGTTTCATTTGCCTAGACTATGTAGTTACTCAGATATTTACATCTTTTTTTTTTCTACGATTTGAAATAAGTTTTTTTTTTTTTATTAAGTATTCTATCGCTGAATTGTCTATAACACTTGTTACCACCCACCGAAACCCAGTGGGATGTCGTTAAATAAGTTACTTTAAAACAGTAAATATTAATGTTTCGTTTTCTCATATTTGATTAATTATACTTAAACACATTACAGCAAACTTGAGTTTAAATTCATTTTGGCTGTTTTCCTTGTAAATACAGAGGGAAGTTAATCGCCATGGTTAAAGAATTAGAAACAAGACCATAATTCCTTCAGTGATATGGCAAAGAGTAAACTACACCTCATGCGCGCGCACACACACAGTGCTGAAAAAAAAGAGAATTTTTTATGTTTAATTTTTCTTCGGCCATGTAATAAAAATCCAGGCAACAATTGTGTAATTGAAAGTAAATATCACTTACGATTCGTAGCGTTGCACAATGTGGGACAATTTTAACAATTTAATCGGCTAATATAGCAGCTTACACTCGCTTACTGTTGTGGAAATGACTTTTTAATACGATGTTCTTATAGTAAGATGGCGGTCATGGTTCTTCTTAGATTCTTTTTCTTTCTTATATTATAATTACGATGACTTCTGAGGAAAATAATGAAGTGTCTGGATATCCAACCGTAAAATTACCTACATAGTGCTCGCCACAGGAAAGATATGAAGAAGTCAAACTGAGATTAATGATATCAGGAGACTGTTCCTGTCTTGTTGATGGTCATAGCAAAGACGAGTCTTGATGAAACTGAAGTTGTTTGAATATCAAGATCAAGTCCGTCAGGTTTATTGGGATCTGAGATGGACACATTCTTCTATTGCCTAAATCAGTTAGTATAGTTGTTTCGAAAATATATGGGAGAAGCTGCTTGAAATCCAGGCTTATCATATTGCACAATTTTGAAAGATCACGATTTCTGAGAAGCATGATATGAATCATAGATTTTAATTGAAGCCGAAGAGAAGGAACATGAAGCAGATCACGAAAGGTGAGAAACTCTGTTGCTTATGAATAGCTCCACTGATATCCGGGGCGATGTCAATTGATTTGTAGACTTTAACCTCCTCAGGAATTTGTTGTGAGAACTTGAAGTTTATTTCTTTGCGTGTATCATTTTTTGGAGCAAGAATGTCTCGTTCATAGAGCTATTGGTACTTCCTGTGGTCTGGTTCATTTTTTTAAAACGCCATGTCTCTTCAAGACTTAGGTACTCATAGCTCTCCACAGATGAGCCTTTGTTTGTCATCTTTGGATTGCCATGGTCTTTTAGGAAAGAGAGCGAAACTGTTTCCCATTGCTTTCTCCGTAGTTCTGAATTTGGATTTGTCTTTCTCTTAGATTTACTAGTTTTCCAGCCTACCCTACGTTTTAAAACTACGAAGGTGGAATGAAATGTTCAGAGACTTACTATGAAGGAGTGATGCTAGATCTGCGAAATCCTGCATGCATTTAATTTCAACTCTTCTTATTAATAACTGCATTGTTTCTTTCCAGGTAAACTAACATCTAACTATTCAAAGAAGTTTATTCACCCTGTTGGTCAAAAAAGTCATCAACAGCAGATATGGTGTCATAATCGCTGCAATACTGGTTCACCAACCAAATGTTTTTTTCATGTTGTGGAACTGATGATAATCAAATCAGGAGGATAGGCAGGGTGATTTATCAGTTCAAAAAAAAAACAAAAAAAAACTTCACGAACAGCAACCATTAAAACCAAGGACTTGTTTGTTGGGGTATTTTTCCCCGCAGTAAGTTGCCATTTCTGTCTGCGGTAGACCAGTTGCCATCAAAGGCTATAGAACCCGGTCTATCCTGCTATTTACACATAGCTGAGGGGTGGGGGAGAAAAAGATTCATACCTTTCCCAAGGTTATTAGTATGTAAGTGAATGTAATGGATTCGACTCAAATTCGAAGTTAGTCTTACAAAAGCTAAAATGGTTTGGTATACTTTAGAAATTTAGAGTTGAAAAAAATACTATTCTTAAAAAAAAACAAAAAAACATTAAAATTGCATGCGTGGTAGATTCAATTTGAACCAAAAATGACTTCAGACGTAAAGCTGATGTGAAAAAAGGGCTCAGCTTCTATAAAAAATGTTAGTACATATCATAAAATTCTATAAAAATACAATAAACCGTGGGAAAAGCATTTTTGTTGGCAATTTTGGCATAAAACAGATTGCTATATCATTTTTTTTGGATATAAACCGACGTACTTGTATATCACACCGTTTATCTTGACTGTACAGGGATTGTAATATTATAATATCATATTGTACATATGAAAAGACAAATAAGAAAGAAACGAAAGAGAGAAAGAAGCAAGAGATAGGAAGAATAGGGTAGAGAGAAAAAGATGGAAGGAGAGGAGAAATGTAAGCGAGAATGTCTGAAGCAGGAAGATGAGATGAAAAACAGAAAAGAAAGAGAAAAGTTAAAACAAAGGGAGAGGTGTGAAGAAAAATTAAAAAGAAGTGGAAGGAGGAAGAAAAAGAAGAACGTGTGTGTGTGTGTGTCTGTGTGATAGAGAGAGAGAGAGAGGAAGAGGGAGAAAGAGCAGCAGAGAGAAAAGAGTGAAACATTTTCCGTATAGTATTACTGTTTGTTCTCTGTCTTTTTTCTTTTTTTTATCTCTTCATTTACCTCTTTGCTTTTTTTTCATTACTTTGTATTTCAATCGCATTCTTATTTCATTTCGAATTCAGTTCGATTTTAATGCTGAGAAAAGAAATAACTGAGAGATTGTGTGAGCAGAGAAATACATTTTGGCTAAGAAAGAGAAAGAGAGAGAGGGAGGGGGACGATAAAAAGAGGGAGAAAGGGAGAGGAAAAAAGGGGAAAAGAGAAAGAAGGTGTAAAAGGGAGGGGAAAATGGAGAATAATGGAGCAAGAGAAAGAGACAGAAAAAGAGAACAGGAAATAGATAAAGAGCCTGAAGAAAAGAAATAAAAAGGGAGTAAAATAAAATATCGTACCCGTTTTGGAAGAGATGATGAGAAGAAAAATGCGTTTTTGGTTTCGTCCGCGGATAAGTGAATTGGTAGATATTCGAGACAGTGCGATGAGGCAGTGAAGCCAATGACGAGATATTACGTCAGTATGACGTTACAAAAATATTTCATTTCGACGATCTGGTTAATGACATAGTGATAGATAATTTCCTTTTGTAAACTGGAAAAATGGGTTTGGTTAGACAGAAATCTCAATCGGCACTAATCTCAGTGGCTATCAATCGTGTTTCCTGATTGCTCTCCTCCACGGAGATATGGTATATTTATCGCGCCATCATGTCAAAACCTTGCAAAGGTTTTATCAAAAGTGTCTTGGGCGTATCTTAAATATCAAGTGGCAGTCTTTTACACTGGACACAATTTTCTGCAACGGGGGCCAGAACACCGCACATAGCGAAACTTGTCATTCGCAATCAAGTTGCCCTGGGCAGGGCATCTCAACAGGATTAGGGATAAGAGACCCTGCCTAATCATATGTTTCACGGAACGTTCGCACTAGGTAAGCGCTTCAGATACAAACCCAAGAAACTTTTCAAGCATAGTGTTAAAGACTCCCTGAAAACTCTTGAAATTAGTGCAAAAAACTGGGGGAAAAAAAACCAGAGAACAGGTCTAGTCGAGGAAAACTAGTTTTTGATGGTTACAATCGCTTTGACGGCCAAAATGATTAAGCATTCGAATTTGAACAGATTTCTTAGGAAATTGTAATGCAGAGTAGATCCCAGAAGATATACAGTCTGAGTTTGTATACAATATCTGCTGGGAGGTTTTTCTATATCTTTGCTGGTCAGCTATGATCGAATGAAAATCTCCAGGTATTTATGGGAGTTCTATGATAAAGATTGTAGGTCTGACACCAGGTTGAAGTGGCATGTGGTAGTGTATGAGGAGAAAGTCGCTTTCAAGTTTCTCCCAAAGTCTTTCGTGTGTCTCATATGTAAACAAAAGTATGCAGGACTGAGGCTGATTTGCAATGTCATCTGCAGGCTCATGGCCGGTGAGCTCAATGTTAAATAGTTAACCTTCTGTAAAGAAGTGTCACACACACACACACACACACACACACACACACACACACACACACACACACACACACACACACACACACACACACACACACACTTTAAGTATGTGTCTGTGTGTGAAAAGTGTAAGTTCTGCTATTGAATCGTATCAAAATATAAATTGCACATTGGATTTTTTAAATATCTCCTTTCCTGAAAGAATTACTCTTTTCCCAAACCATTATACATTGCTATAAAAATGTTCAAAAATAAAGAAAACTGTTAAATTCATAACTTTTATTATGTTATTTAAAATATATAATGCATAAATTAAACCCAAAATAAAATTATATAAATATTAATTACATTATTTTAAAAAAATTACTCACTTTTGTTTATTAAACATTAAATTATATCACATATGATCCTCCATAATTTACCCAGATTTTTCAGTTAGCCTGATGTATATTTAGGAGCGTTCTTAAATTTAATTAAAAAAACAAAACAAAACAAAAAAACTAACGACATTCTATATTTTTGTTTATAAATACTAGTTGGAAAATAAAGTCCATCGAAGTAGGAAACGCGTCTGCAAAGATAAGTTTTCCTTTTGACTTTATTAATATATGTATATGTACGTGTGTGTACATGTGAGTGTGCGTGTAGTATTTGTGTATAATTTAAATATATTTAATAGATGAAGAAAAGTTCAAAACTCAAGATTCATATTTCCAACTTTTCGGCGTTTCCGCGAAACCTGATATTGTAAAACGAAGTCATTTGAACTTTTCTTTGTGTTTCAACAATTGAGCTCTATTTTTTATCAATTTGTTTATAAAACTTTTGTGCTCGCCTTTTAAAGTCGCTAAACTCCAATAATTTATTGGACCACGTGTTTTGTTAGGCGCTAACGATCTGTGTTATATTATATATATATATATATATATATATATATATATATATATATATGTTTTTATATATATATATATATATATATATATATATATATATGTGTGTGTGTGTGTGAGTGAGAGAGAGACAGAGAGTGAGAGAGAGAGAATGGAAGAAAGAAATGCATATATTTCTGTAGATGTTTTAAATAAACGATCTCACTAATTTTGTCCCAAAACATCTAATTTTCCTCAAATCGTCTGTGAAAGCTTCACTGGTTTACCCAGGATAATTCAGAGATATTTTAATATCTGACTCATCAATATTTAATTTTTGTATTTGAAGATGACGTGAAATTCTCATAATTAAGCCGCCATGATGATTATCAGTATGTTATGTGTTGTTATCCTCTGTCCCTCTTGTACTCAATCTATATTGTGTGTATCAGATTTTCCAAGTTCTCCTTCCTCCTGATGTGCCTCAGACATTTTAACTGTCCCTTTTTGATGCATGCATAATACATGTAAAGTTTATGAAGTGTTTTTTTCTTTTTATTTTCCATCATTTTCAGAAAACATTGCAACTGCATTTATTTCGTCTTTCCTATTACTTTCTTCACTCTTTTACCTTCTTTATCACGGCTTTCCTTTGCTTTTTCACAATGTCCTTTTTGATTATAAGCAGGTCCCTGAATAGAGATCTTGTAAGGGTATGAAGGAAGGGAGCAAAGGTTACATATTTTGAGGATATGTAGGATAGATAAGTGTAGGCTTATCCACTATCTGAGTCATGGCAGCATTTGCCTCCTTTGTCGATTATTGTCATGGGTCCTTACCTATAACTACAGAATGAACTCTTCCTAACACTATGTATACTACGCCTATCAAGAGAGAGGGTCGAATCAAGCCGATCTTTTCGACTTGACGGTCGAACTCTCTGCTTTTGAGCAGAAAGGAACCCGGACGAGGTTCCGCCGAAGGGCAGAATCTCGTTCGGGGTGAATGACCTACCCTATCTCGTTTTTACGAGTTATACGGGCATATTTTTGGCTGAGCCTACGGGCTCAGGAAACCCACGATAAAAATGACCTTGTGTCGCATGCAACCCTCGTGGGGGGGTGGCTAGATACTGAACCAAGCCGAGCGTCTCGGCTTGACGGTTGAACTCTCTGCCTCTGAGCAGAGAGGAACCCGGACGAGGCTCCGCCGAAGGGCAGAGTCTCATTCGGGGAGGTTGACCAACCCGATCCCGTTTATACGGGTTCTACGGGCATTTTTTGGCCGAGCCTACAGGCTCGGGAAACCCACGTTAAACTCGGTCTTGTGCCACACGCAACCCTCGTGGGAGGTGGCTAGATACCGAACCAAGCCGAGCTTCTCGGCTTCACGGTCGAACTCTCTGCCTCTGAGCAGAGAGGAACCCGGACGAGGCTCCGCCGAAGGGCAGAGTCTCGTTCGGGGAGGTTGACCAACCCGATCCCGTTTATACGGGTTCTACGGGCATTTTTTGGCCGAGCCTACGGGCTCGAAAAACCCACGTTAACCTTGGCCTTGTGCCACTTGCAACCCATTGGCTAGATACCGAATCGAGTCTCCAAACCAGACTGACAGTCATACTAACACCTTCCACATCTTGTATTATTATTTCGTGTAATATACCTTCGTTATTTCTACTCTTGTGTTCGTATTGTTCTTCCTTGGTCCTAACCTGGACCATAACAATTATGATCGAGTGTACTAACCATTCTTTATGGTGAATATTGCAATCACCACAAAAATGAGTATTAGCTGAGGGGTGATCGAAGAGGATATCATCAATATCCTCAGCTATTCTGAGCCCGTTCGAATTCAGTTTTCTTTCTCTTAGACTGGCTACCAGAGAGGATTATAGGGGAAGAAAAACTACCTTAAGACGAGTGAAAAAAGAAGAAAAAAAGTAGAACGGCGAAGATATACACAGAGAGAAGGGAGAAAAAAATTAGAAAAGGGGAAAAGCAGCGAAAGATGCGAGCGAAAGAAACAAAGGAAATTGGTAATCGGAGAGAAAAAAAATGAGAAAAACAAAAATTGGTTAAAAAAATCAGAAAAATCAATAGAAAGAGAAAAATTATGCTTATAAAAGCAACAGGAAAGTGAGTGTGTAAGTGAAAGTAGAAAGGGGATTGAAACAACACACAAGGAAAAAGTAGAAAAATTACGAGAAGGTAAAGTATGGAGACCGACGTGTAAGAGGGACAATATGGTTACATGAAGAGATAAAGCCGAATTACATACATTACAATCAGGACATGTCTGCAAAACAATATGGCGGATTATCGTCTGCGTTATTCTTTTCTCGTTTTCCATGGCAATGAACGATACAATAAAAATGTTTTTTTTTCCAGATACAAGGAAGCTAATTGAAACAATATGGCTGTCAATGTCGGTTTTATGGGAAACGGTAAAAGAAATTAGTCTGATGCATTTGGTTTCAATAAATCACTCCGCCACATGCATACACATACACATATTTATATAAGCATGGACATTTACATGTATATGTACATATGAAATTAATAACAACAACAACAATAATAATAATAATAATAGTAATGATAATAATACTGAGATTTAGGAAAAGAATAATAAAAAAGGAAAAGGAAACATTTACGAAAAGAGAGGGAGAATGAGAAGATAAAATGGAAGAAAGAATCTTACAGAAAGAAAAGAAATAAGAGAAGTGGAGAAAAGAAGAGGAGGAGGAGGAAAAAGAAGGAAATTTGGATGAAAGTTTGGTAAAGGTGGAGAAAAGCGCTTTGCGTGTAGTAAAAATGATGACGAAGAAGAAGAAGAAGAAGAAGAAGAAGAAGAAGAAGAAGAAGAAGAAGGTGATTTCTCTTCAACATTACGTTCAGAGCGACCTCCTATTTTATTATATTGACTCACGATGTCAGAAGCAGATCTTAGCGGTATAGCAGTAGAGGCTCAACGTTTCTGCTAATAAAAATTATTTTGTTCTCTTACAGACAGTGACTGAACTGCAGTTTGGAAAAACGGCGTTTGACAGGAAAGTGCGTACGAAGAAGTGGTGTATCACCAAATTCCTAGATGCGAAAAAATTGCACCTATTGGCATTCATCGGCACTTACTAAACGTTTACTGGGCCAAACAGAGTATGTGCGCACACTTACAAAAAACGGCAACAGCGATGTTTGTGAAGTAACATTCCGGACTGTTGAAAATGCATAGCACATGACGATGGCGACTACGCGGAAAAAATAGTGTCTTATCGCTGAAAACTTGTTCTATCCAACGGTATTATTGTGCTCTCTGTATCTGTTGTAGTTTCCGTCGATAACTTAATAGAGACACAAATACAAACCAGGTATATTATAGTTATACAACATATACAAAAATGAGTAAACATTTACTCATCAAAAATAACAAAAAGAAGGCATGCGCCTAACTATTGTAAGCTTCATTTTTAACATAAATATAATTTATATATATATATATATATATATATATATATATATAAATAGTTAAATTTTCCGTCTTTTTATTATCTTCTTATTATCATTATAATGCTCTGTAGTCTACATTGAGCTCTCTATGGATTTATATCCTCCTCGGAATTATCCTTCCAGTCACAAACTGGTAAGACGTACACACACACACACATATATATATATATATATATATATATATATATATATATATATATATATTTAGAGTCATCCACAGACAGACTGTTTCGCTGTATCACAGTTCATCAGTGTGGATAGACATCCGGCATATATATATATATATATATTTATTTATATATTTTACACACACACACATACACACACACACACACACACACACACACACACACACACATATATATATATATATATATATATATATATATATATACAAACATGTTTGATTAAAAAGAACCGACAAGAATGTAGATAATTGAATTCTAATTTGCACACAGATATCACATTGGTTCTTGAAAATGACTGAGATGGTTGAAAGTACTCGAACAAAACAATAGCACAATATCAAATTCGGACAGTTTATCCACAAATCTGAGTACAGGACTCAACACTTTATTCGAAAATTGGAATAATGCAATAAAAATTTAAATAGACAGACCTTGGTTCTTTTTTTATGAAACTAGTTTAGGTGAATACTTCCTGTCTAAAATGTATAACACATATTGTAGCTCTTGATATGTTTTGTCTTTTTGTTATTTCTAAATATATTATTTTAAGAATATCTAATTACACCAGAGATGACGTCCTTGGACTGTATAAGAAAAGGAAAGAGTGAAAAGAAATGAACACAGAGGCACGAAGAAAGGCATCGGCTCTAATATCAAAGAGCTTCAGTACTACATACACAACGCAGAGGGATGATTGGTTGGTTATGACCGCCAAAAATTGCTTGAAATCTGACATGAAGACAAATAAGGAATCCGAAAATTCCCAAATGAGAAATTAAAGATAGAAATAAAAACAACTCCTGAGGCAATTCACAAAATGAAGAAAAGGGATAGCAGATGAGACGGCATGTTTGCGAAGTGGGCATTTGAAAAGAGAAACTAAATTCCTCTTAATGTTGGCTCAGAACATTTGTATGAAAAACAATTAAAAATAGGCAAGACAGATGAAATAATGAATGAGATGAGAAATTACAGCATGTTGGCTTAGAGGAGTAGACATAAGTATGAAGGAATGGGAAAGTTGATTCAATAGGAATGTTTGTCAGAATCTTTTAGATTTGGGGCTATTCAATTCAAGCAGATCATTCCATCCAGGACAGAAGAGTAGATGTTGTCATTGCTAATAAAAATGAAATCCTGCCAAATAATGGATGTTCATTTTCCAGCAAACTACAGAGAAAATTGAAAGAGAGTGAAAAATTGGAAAAATATCTTGACCTTGCGATCCAAATGTCAGTATTGCTAAAATCAAGAAGAATCCCGAGGAGACTCCTGGTATATTAAAGAGATTTACTGTCATTTAATCTCCACTGATAGTCATCAATTTCTACTGGTATGAAAGCTCGAATAATAATAATAATAATAATAATAATAACAACAACAACAACAACAACAACAAATAAGCTTTTAAAGATTGTTCGAACACGTTTATGTCGAGAAGTAGACGAAGCATATCAGAGGTGGACTGGACAGCAGCTGGGGATGTTGTTTTCGTGATACTAGCTCAAAAGGACAAGTCAAATGAGGAAAGGCACTTGGCAAAACTGATTAAGAGTTCGTGGGTAGATTACAAATCTTGTATAGAAAAAAATGGGACATTAAAGCGGAATAGAAAGCGATGATAAATGTAGAATCATTCAATATAAAGTGAACAAAGAAAAGAAAAGGAAGTGTGACCAGTGTGGCTGAAATGGGCGGGACCAATTATAAATATCTGACTTGAACATTGACTTTTGTTCTGTTTTGTCTTCTTTTTCTTCTGTTTTCTTTTTGTTTTTTTTTCTTCATCTTTTCTCTCTTCTATTTTCTTTTCTTTTTTCTCTGTTTTTTCTTTAGTTTTTGTCTTTTTTCTCTCTCTCCTTTTTCTTTCCTTTAGTCTCTTCTTTTTCTTTTTAATTCTGTTTTTCGTCTTTTTCATCACCTTTTCCTTCTTTTCGTCTCCTTTTTCGTTTCTTCTTTTTAGTTTTTCTTCTTTTCCATTTATTTTCATCATCTTTTTTGTCTTACTTTTCTGCTTCTCTTTCTTTTTCGTCTTCTTTTTTTCTTCATTTTTTTTCTTTCTTATTCTTCTTCTTTTCCTCGGATTTCCAATTCTTTTAATCTCTTCGTGACTTTTTCAATCGATCCAGCAATGAAAGGCGCAACTCTCACAAGGCTTCCCAATTTCCTTCACTTCTCTCACCAGATACTATTTTGAAGGCTGATTTATAAATAAAGTCTCAGATCCTATTAAACAAATTTAAACTCAAAATGAGGTGACTAATGTAATGTAATGTTTAGCAAGTTCCTGGAATTGGTATGATCCCCACTATTATAGTTTGGATCGCATTAAGTTAAACGGAATAAATAATCGTCTAGTTTAAATTTGGGATTTGGGGAAAGGGAGTTTTAAGTGGAAAATGTGTGCCTTGAAAACCGGAATTCATAATTTTTCTATAACCAGGATTTACCAAATAACGATGTCATGGAGTCGGCCTCTATTAATTTTAGCTTAGTCCAAAGCAAGGCTTCCGTAATAAGAAACTCAGAAAGAATCAAAATCACTACGCCAACGATTGCTAATTATCTTATTATTATTTATTATTATTATTTATGAATATGCGGGTAGCATAGCAGTTATCGGTGCGAAAAGGGGAATTGGAGTTTTGAGTTCAAATTCTAACCGGGTCCGTTCCCATTCACTTAACACTAATGTTCTTGGGAAAGGTATGAATTTTCTGTATGTATTTGTTTGTCATGTTCAGATATCACTGTTAAATGGAAAGTCCAATTGACACTTTTTGTGTGGATAGCAGCGAGGTCTCAAATAACATTTTAGGCAACGAGAAATTATCATAGCGCGCTTTTTTATAGCCACATAAAATAATAACTAGGAAAATAGAGTGAGATACTGAGCTTGCTATAAAGTACAAAAAATGTTTTTGACTTCACAAGCGATAAGGTCAAATTGATCCCAGTGGTCACTAGAAGTCAATCGCTAGAATTAGTTAGTGACATTCACGTTTCATATTGCAACCAAATAATTACATTTTTGAAGGCAAAGTGATGTATGAGTAAAAAAAAAGTTAATAAGATCGATAGTACTGACTTCAAAGGTCAATTTTGGATGAAAATACCTTTTTATTTTATTAAAATGCCTTTTGCAGGGTTAATTTTTTTTGTTTTATTTATAAAACGTGTAAACCTGAAAATCATTTTCTGACAAGAATTCTAAAATTTTCGGAAATAAAGTCAGTCTTTCTTTTTTAGAGTTTTCATTGTAAAATGTATCTGATGTTAGTCTAATAGTCATAGGCATGGAAGATGGAATTGAAGAGCCTTGTTCAAATTTCGGCATTGTTTGCTAAGTATACTTTCGCACAAATGCCTTTGGAAAATGCACGAATCTATTTATTCTCTCTGATCAGCTATAAGTTAAATAGTAGGGTACATTGGATTTTCTATCCTTGGCTGGGAGATAAGCTAAGAGAGGGAGTACATTGAATTCTGAACCGCGAAGAAAGCATCGAAAAGCTAATAAACTATATTCGTTCAAAGAATTGGAAATTTATAATAATATAATAAGGGAAAAGAATATATAGGAAATCATAATCGCCTACATTCTGAAGAGACATGTTTTTTTTTTTAAATTTGCAAAAAAAAAAAAAAGAAGTAAGATAAAATTAAACTACTAGTGGTTCTGTGAATGATACATTCTTGCCTCAAAGAATGAATTACTCGAAGATATAAACTCTAACCTCTTATAACAAATTCCTGTGCTTCAAATCTATTAACACAGCAACGGATACTTGTGAAGAAGTTTAGAATCCAATTAGGTCTCTCATCTCTACACGATATTTCTCCTTTTCGGCTTTAAGTAAAAACTATAATTCCTATCATATTTCTCAGAAATGCCGATCTTTCAAAATTGTCCAAAAAAGCCTTCAAGATTTCAGGCAAATTTTCCCACATCCCATCGATGCAACTATCCTAACCATTTTAGGTAATACAAGGAAGTTTCTATGCCTCAGACCGCAATAATCCCAACAGACTTGCACTTGATATTCAAACGACTTGAAATCCCAGTGAAACTCAGCTTTGCTATGACCGTCAAGAAGCCAGAAGAACAATCTTTCAACATCGTTAACCTCAGTTTTTGTCTACATTTTACCTCATGGCTAGATCTATGTAGGTAGTTCTAGGGTTGGATATCTAAACAAACCTTTTCATACTAACACCCAGCGGGAAGATAACTATTTTGTGTAGACGCAAGATCTGTCAACCCAAGGTTTCATTTGCTTTGTTTTGTTCATCTGATTATTATTTCAGTAACAGCTATTTTTTCATGTAAATAGGGTAAATAATATTTTGGTGAAAAGAAATAAATGTTGTTTCTGCAAGTTACCCTGGTAATGTGTATATATATATATATATATATATATATATATATATATATATATATATATATATATATATATATACAGAATTAGTGGTTCTCCTACTGAATGCCAAGAGGTAAAGTTTTGATATCCAACCCTAGAACAACTAACAGAATGATGGCCATAGGGAAAAGCAACAACAACAGTAACAACAACAACGACAGCAATAAAAGATGGAGAAGTCAAACTGAGGCTAGTGATATTGAGTGATTGTTCTTGTGACTTGTTTATATATGTGGTTTATTATTATTTTATTTTATTTTATTTCCTTTGATTTCTGGTGTGTACTCATTTCTTTCAGGCTACCGACCAGAGATCTAAGTTCAGAAATGGCATCATGACATTTTCCACTGAGCAATTTTTAAAAAAATTCACACATATTTTACATAGATAATTCCCTTCGTAAAGTGTGCGCTGTACTCGTGAGAACATTTTTTTGTATTTCTTTAAGGCATAGGCTACCAGGAATCCCTTCACTGAGTCTGTTGGAGTCTTTTCCTATCAGTCCGAGGGCTCCAACTGGAATTGTTGATGTTTTCATGTGCTACATTATTATTATTATTATTATTATTATTATTATTTTCGTCTATTCGGCTTGGTTTTCAACTGGAGATCTTGCATTATAGATGTTTTCCATTAAGTCCTATGGTCTCAAATATAGAACGCCTTTCGCAGAATATTTGCTGTATCAAGCAACGCAAACCTCTGAAGCAATCTTCTTCTTTTCAGGATGTAGGCGATCATGGCGATCACAAATTCCTGTTCTTTGTAGCTTTTAATAAGTTTTGTCTTTTTGTTATTTCTCCCAAACCCTCTTCTACCATCCATTTACTCAAGGTAATCAAGGATGTTACATGCTGTTTTCCTCTCTCTCTCTTTTCCTCAAGATGTCCTGTGAGTATCAGATTATCGAAGCCCTCCTTCCTCATTACGTCCCCCAGAAATTCCAATTGCCTCTTCCTGATGTTAAGTATGTTTCCGTTTTGTTTCCATTTTCTCTAAGACATCGTCGTTGTTCAGATGTTTCTTCCATGGTATCCTCACCTTCTTTCTGTAGGACGGCATTTTGTTGCTTCAAGTCTCTTCTTCATCTTTGAGGACATTGTCCAGCATTCGCTACCATACAATAGGACGGATATTACGTAACGTATCAAGTACTCTTTTCTTTGTTTCTAAAGAAATTTTTTCTGTCTCTTAATACTTTGCTTAGCTTTTGGAATGCATTTTTGGCCATCCAAATATGTCTTCGGATCTCAGTGTCGTACTTTCCGTCCTCCGTTAGAACACTTCCCAGATATTTAAATTTTTGTACTTGTTTGATTTTTGTATCCCCGATTTCTAAGTTTCAGTTTGGACTCATCCATTTGCTGTTAACCATGCATTCTATCTGTCTGCTACTGTCGGAGTGTCGGCGACTAAACTGGCTACCCCGCTCCAAGTTCTTGCCAGTTAGGCAGGTTGTTAACAACCTAGTAGGAGTCAACGGCCAGCTAAATAGAGGTGGTGTCTCAATAAATCACAGTGGGGAAGGCAACGGGAAACAACTCCCCTATCAATCTCAAGAAATACCATGGCATTTATAAAAAAAAATAAATATGAAAGCGATGGATACTAAGCTTTAATTTGATTTTCTTCATTAAGGACTTTAAGTGAGGTGCTATAGACACTGATATTATTATTTACTTGTTGAGATGTCATGCAAATCATATCTTGTTGCTTTCAGTGAAGATCAAGTGACAGCAAGTCTCCTTGGTATTCCAGCACTCTCTTTAGTATTCTTGCCGATTATAATAATGCTATTAAAGACGGTCTGAAAAATTTAACACTCACAGGACATACTGAAAGAAGAAGAGTCTGAATAAACGACCAAATGATTTTATGTGAAGAAATGGTAGAGCGGGAACAATGTAGGATGGAAGGCGTCAAATGAGCTTAGAGCGACAAGTGACAGGAAGTTGTAGAGAGCTGTGATCGCTTATGTCAGCAGGAAGAAAGTCATTAAAAGAAGATCGTCCGGATAGTTTCAGTTCTTATTTGGATTTTCATTTCTACCAGTGTTTTTATTAAGATTTTCAGTAATGTCTCGAGCACTCTAGTAATGATGGGTACTAGCATTTATACATTTCATATTTTCAATTCTCTAGTAAGGTTAAGATACTTTTTTTCCTTTTTATGCTTTTTTTTCACTGTACTATCTCATCTATAGGAATTAAGAGAAATAGATATTTTCTTTCTTTCTTTCTCATAACTTTTTTCTTTTTATTTTCTTTCTTGTTGGTTTTTATATAATCTTTTAATTTTTACGCTTTTTTTTCATAGTAAATCTTAATTTATTTTTGTTTATTACTGATACATAAATTCACAGCATTCATACGCTACTATACGCGCACGCACACACCCACACACATTTATATATATAATTAACTGCTTATACAGGGAACGGCAGAAACACCTCCCACATTTTAAACTGTCACCTGTCTGTACTAGTGAATTTAGACACTTGACAGTGGTGTCTTCATCTAGTTAATGTCTAATCATTATTTGAGAGGTATTTCTATCACACCCTGTAACTAATGCCTTACCATTATATGGAGCGTATTTCTGGGAGGTATAGGTGGGGTGTATTTCTGATGCACCCGGTATAATTAATGATATCACGAGTAGGAATTGTTAAAGAAATACGACAAAAGTATCATTCGCACTAATTATTACATATTTATATAGAGTGATACTATCTGGCGACGAATAAAAGTACTTCACCCCAGCTCATTAATTTTTGGATTTTTTCCCAACCCGCACAAGGACTTATTAGCACCAAAGCTTATTAACTGTTTATTATTTACTCATCATATTCAATATATGGCTGGAAAATTTGGTCTTGGAATTTACCGTTTTAGGAAACCATTGCTCTGTATACTTTCTTTGAGCGAAATATTCTATGTGTCCGATTCATTTAATCTACCGTATATACTCGTGTATAAGCCGACTTTGTGTATAGTGCAACCTTTGAATTTTAACTCGTCCAGAAAATGTTTTACCTGTGTATAATGCAATCGGTCACCGAAAATACATGATTTCTAACATCTTCAAAAAATTAACTCTGTGTAGTGCAACCACATATTTTTTTGCGTAAAAATATAGAAGCAATAATAAAAATAAAATAAAAATTATTATTAATTTACATAGATTAAAAAAATAAAAATTAAGAAAAACAGGAAGAAAAATATGTAGTACAAGAGCAAAATAAATATAACTTCAAATCTTCAAGAAGCTCAGCATGAATATATATATATATATATATATATATATATATATATATATATATAAAAGTGAACATAGAAGTCAACACTTAGAGGCGACAGTCTGTTTCATGTTATATGCAATCGTCAGGCCACCAATCAAACAGATCTTTATATATATATATATATATATATATATATATATATATATATATATATATATATATATATGCACCGTATATACTAATGTACAAGCAGACTTCATATATAGCGCGCGACCCTGAATTTTTGGCACGAGTTTTAACCCCTCCAGAAAATGTTTTACCTGTGTATAATTCAACCGGTCAAAGAAAATACATGATTTCTAACCTTTTCAAAAAATTAGCTGCGTATAGTACGACTCTTTATTTTTTTTTTTTTTTGCATAAAAAAACTTATCATAAAAACTCGCACTATACTCGTGTCTATACGGTATATACTCTTCTAACATATTTATATTGTAAATATTAGCAAAATTTCTTTGAAACAGATTTTGTTAAATTATTTTGGTGAAAGGGCTATTGAGGGACATTTATCTTTAGCCTTATTTTTTTGAGATCTTCTTATAATCAGCAATTATTTTCCAATCAGCCCATTTATTGAAGGCCCTTATTTACTCGATTTTCTCATTTTTTTCCGGCGTGCCCGTTTATTTACTCCACCTTTTGTTACATTTCCTGGCATTTTTAATCACCATTTATTATTTGGTAACCGAAAGAGAAATGAAAAAGAAACACTAAGTCTCCTGTTTCACACCAGCTGCCCTTAACTGCTATTTCATATCAGTCCTCTTATATGGCAATGAATGTTGGACAATCTCCACACAAAGGATGAGGAGACTTGGGGCAAAAGTGATGCAGTTCTACAGAAGGATGACGAGAATACTACGGACGTAACATGTGAGCGACAAAGAAGTTTTACGGAAAATGGCAGTATGAAAGACACTTGTGCTTAGGATCATAAACAGACTGTTACAATTTGTTAGACATAATGAGGAAAGAGGACTTGAAGAATGTGATACTCACAAGGCATATTGAAGGCAAAAGAGTCAGAGGGAAACAGCAAGTAACATCATTACGAGCTTGTATTGCAGAACAGGCACTGGGATATTATACTAAAGTGACAAATATTGCTTACAACGACGAAGGATAGCAAAATTGTGGCGAGCCATGATCGTCAACGTCCTGAAGTGACACGGCATAAAGAATAATAAAGATTCATGTGTATGGTTTCAGTTTCTCAGATTGCTGTATCCTGACTTTGCAACAATTTCATTGCTTCTTTTTTTATAATGTTCCTCCAATAGAAGGCCCAAGAGCCACTCAAGAGAGAGGGTTATTGTGTAGCCTTGCGTAAGATTAGTATAAGAAAGGACAAGTGTTAGGAGTACAGAGCTGAAGCAGAATTTAGAAGGAACTGGAAATCCAATCTTAAACAGAAAACAAGGGATAAACCGCCACTCCTCTTGCAAAGACCGGGAGGAGTGTGAACCGGACGATAGGTGAACCTGTCTACTCCTATTAATCTTTTCTATATTGAAACTCTAAATCTTCTGCGACCCAGAATTTGTTTTAGCAAGTTTTTCTCTAATTGAACATGAGAAAAAAAGATTGTCGGTGAACAGGAAGAAATAAAAGCATTACTGACAGAACACGGCTATTACTGGTATTGTTATAATATATTTTATCTAAATTAAAGTGCAAACATTTAAAATACTTGTGTGTAAGGATCAATTGTAACAAATTTCTTCTTTTTCTCAGCCTGTGAAGGTCCTTTCTTAGACGTAGGCCTTCCTCAGATTCATGGAGAGAAATGGGTCGTTACCTTACCACGCTGGTCCAAATACGATAACAAATTTAGTAGGGGAAATAAGAAATTAAACGGAAGTAAATTAAACAGGGGTAAATTAAACAGAGGACACGTTACACAAGGAATATTTTGTCCTACACAATTTTAAAAAAATAGACAAGCCTGAAAATTCGAGTTATGTTATTTCATAGCCACGTTTAGAAATGTCTAAACTATCACCTGTATAAATCGTTTTTTCAGACCAATGATTAAAAATGACTTTACGCAAACGACTCATTTAGGTATTTAAAAAATCAGTCCTTCATCAGACACTTTATAGACGAACGTTACAGAATCAGGCATCAAATAAGAAAATTCGTATCAATTGAACACTTTCAATAGCAATAATGCAACTACAGTTTGCCCACTAAAAAAGTGGCAAATTTATTTCCCAAGAAAATACAACAACTCTGATTGGTATATATCAGTGGCCCTCTAAAAATCCGGATCTGAATGTTTTGCATTACTGTATGTGAAGTATACTCCTAACACACTTGCAAAACTGTCGTCGTGACTTCGTCGATATTGATTCATTGAAGTGGAACTTAACTGAAGCCTGGAATGAAATTCCTCTTGACATTATCCGCAAAGCTACTACCTCCTGGTTACCATGCTTACAACTTAGTTTTGAACATTCAGGCAAACATTTCGAATATCTACAATGATTGTTCATTTTGTTTATGAATCATGATAGCTAATTAAATTTCTTTCCAAATTTACCGCTTTACCTCGTGGAAGAGAAAATAATGATATATATTTTCCATACTTTTGATAATTGTTTCGTTTTCTAACATAATCATGAAACCACTACTTAACCCCAGGTCACAACTTTGGAAAGAAAGTGTGGGTCATTTCGAACTTGATCCTTTAAAACATGGCACACATTCAAACGATTGTTTTTTGTTTATTTTTGGAGGATTTAAAAATATTTTATTCGGTTTTAAACTTTGAAAATCGTTTTGCCTTGACTGAATGTTCTTGTTCGAAATTTTTTTGCCTCTGCTGTAAAACATTTCTTTTTCTCTTCAATACGGATCTTATTTCAGGCCTCGATCGATTTGGGGTTTGCGTTAAATAAAACTGCTGATTTACCATCTGTTCACAAGGAATAAAATCCGTGTGCATCACCTCATTCATATCAAAGAAACATATCAACATAGTCATGGCAGTGAAAACATTCTGGTGTGAGGGTCAACAAGCTGAACTTGTAAATAATTAGTATTGGGTATAATTTTCATTGGGTGTCACCAGACACGTGACTTTGTAGCAAATCTTAGCTACTCTTAGTCAATAACACTTGATATAACAATATTGATATTGTTGTTATGAATAATCAAAATTGATCTCCCCTCGTTTCGTTACTCTCCTCTTTGAGTGAGCTATTTCTGTTTACTGGGACTATAGAAGGACACTATATGCAAACCTTGTATTCTCAGTTGAATAAAGCTTTCTTAAAGACTACATCTGCGTACTTTTATCATTACAACTGTATCGAACTCCCGCATCTTCTTTGGTTTTGGTGAATTTGGCGTTTTCTATGGGATTGATTCTTGTTTCGTTTTCTGATCATAGCATTGGAAAGAAAGTTTAGGTTATTTCGAAGTTTTTCCTTCAAAACGTGACACTCATTCATGTTCAAACGTGGTTTGATTGTAGAAATATGTAATTCCGACGAACATTTCTTTCCCTAGATTTCTGCAGAGAACTTAAACAAAAGGATTGGAAGAAAATTCTCATCAGTACTAAAAAGCGCAATTACAGTGAGCCGCAGAAGTATAACTTATAAATATCAGTCTACAGTAATACTAAGTCTTTGGTCAATGAAAGCCATTTCTTTTTATTGTAAGAAAACGGTTCATTTTCCCATTACCATAAAATGGTGAAAATAATTTTAATAAGACATTAGAACAAGCAACGTTTACCTTCCAGAATTTATGGTGAAGTTCATATGAAAGGATTCAGTAAGTAAATGCTAAGTTCCTTTTACCATTACCATATATCTTTCCACGGAAAAAAAAAACAAAAAAAACAAAATTTTAGTCGTAGCGTTGTTAGAAAAGCCGCAATCGAATGACGTATTTCTCGTTGATATTTTCGGTTATTTGTATCCACATTGGCACGCGGCATATAATCAAAAAATATTTTGTTTATATAGCGAGTGTTTAAACTGATTTTAAAGATTCGAACGATCACACTAGAGCGAAATAATTCCGTTTCAGTTATTTTATTTTTAGTAAGACGTGGGAAGTTAAGGCATAAGAAAATGAGAATAAACAAACACTATCAGTAGGCCGAAAATAAAATGGTAGAAAACGATAAACTAACGAAGAAAAGAAAAAGAAAAGAAAAATGAAACGAAATAAATCAAAATAAATAGAACTAAAAAAAAACATAAATAGATATAAATAAACTAAAAGGAAATCGGACAAAACAAAGAAAAAATTAAGAAAAAAATGAAAATTTAAATAAAACAAAATATTCAGAAAAGGAGAAACTAAAGAAAAATTCTTTCACTCCAAGGAAGGCAATAAAGTCGCTATAACGCAAAGGATTACTGAGAGTGAAAGAAAACTTTACTGAGGAGAAAGGACAATAAAAATGGACAGGATTCAAGAAGACAGAATATAATAATTGCCGTTACATTTTGATTCTTGAAGACTTTAGTTCACAGAAAAGCAAAAGAGTTCCTCAGTTTAGAAGTGCGAAGGAAGAGACTATTGTAAAGAACTTCTAGATTGGCTGCCACTTAGTTTATCTTGATATTTAACCCATAGCTGAGAGAAGAAGAGTAATTTGTACGAAAGTGAACGCAATAGACTAAGCCTGAATTTGAACTCTGTTCACTGATTCCATTTTCTGCTCGGATAACTGCTATGTGTGACCACACACACACCCAGACTCCCCACACAGATACACACAAAGTGCTAAGGAAAGAAAATTTAAAATTTAAAAGAATAATGAAGAAAAATAGTAAACAAAAATAGATAGATCCAAAAAATGAATGAAAGAAAGAAGAGAATAAACGAAAGAAACAATAAATGAATGAAAGAAAGAAAAATGGAAAAAAAATGAATGAAACAATAAATGAATGCGTGAAAGAATAAAAGAAATGAAATAAAGAAAAATGAATGAAAGAAAAATGATTAAAATAAAGATGAATGAAAGAAAGAGTAAATGAAAGCAAGAAAAATAAATTAATGAATGAGAAAAGAATAAATAAATAAAAAAAGAATAAAGAATGAAATAAAGAAATGACAAACAAGAAAGTGAAAGAAATAAAATAAACTAAAATAAAATGAAAGCGTTACAAAACAAAACTACCCGAGAGTAATAGAATTTGTTACAGATAAGAAGCAAAACAATAAATTAAAGATCAAAACAAAAATTGCGAAAAAAAAATGACATAAAACAAAGACAAAAAAGCATGAAAGAAATGAGTCTGAAAAGAAACAATAAAAAAAACAAAAAAAAAAGTATCTTTTAACTTGTTCTCTAAGACATTATCGCTCTTGTAGTGAAAGGCAATATTTATTATAAGAGTATCCAATGAAAAGTTCTATAAGTGACCTCAAGGTTCTCAGATCATTTCCTTTCAACACCTTCATTCACTTGACGGACAAACGATATCCCTGTTTTAATTTGCGTACTGAAGAACGATGTCGAGTAAATTTGTTCCTCTATCTTAGTTTCAAGCGGGAGCGATCACATTTTTTTTTCTACCAATCACCCGACGGTATCGTTTCTTTTTAATATACACAAAAGAATCCGAATCAATTCGGGGTAAAACACATAAATAAACAAATAAAATCATAGAAGACGGTCATCTACAATATAAATAAATAAATCTAATAACTGAAAGTGACACTTTTCTGGTTGAAATTGCGGCCGAAAAAGTCATGTATTTCTCTAGCAGTTCCAAAGATCGGAGTTCAAATCTACGTAATAAGACAATATTACGAATGTTGATTTTAAAATCTTCCTCCCACAACCTCATCTATTTGGATTTGAACAATCCTAGTCTAGAGATAGTAATTATTAACTAAGTTTGGCATAGCGGCATCAAGTTGCTTACACACAGTAGGTTTGTATGATAGAGCCAAAGAGATATTTGTGGGTTTTGAACAGCCAGAACGATTTTCAGATCACTTATGGGACTGTACTATTCTTATTTGTACTTAAGAAGATTAAAACAAAACCTTCACATTTCTAGTTAGAAAAATAAGTGTTTAGGACTAGAAAACCAGGTCTGCAGTGAAGAGCCCATATTCCTGAAAATAGTATAAATATTGCATTTAACCGATTTATACTCTTTCGGATAGAATTTCAGTGCCAAAAATGGGTTCAGCACCCTAAAAGATACAGGAATAGCGTTCTAGATCATGAATTTCTGATAAATATAAAGAACGTCATGTCGAAAACTGATATTTGGTGCCCGGCATATGGTGCCAAATGCAGGTAATGATCAATTTAACGTATGAAATTAAGTGAGTACGTCTTAAGTATCTTCTAGAGAGAACAATTTTCTTAAAATTCATAGATTTAAATTGTTAGAATATTTGGAAACTTACACTAAAAAGGAGAAATAAATTGTTTTCGGCTATTCTGTTAGCGTTTTTTGAAGTTGTGAGAATGTTAGAGACAAAAAAGCAGGGAAAATAAATTGACTGAATTGTTTTGAAGGATGCTAAAACACACTTGATATAGCTCATTTTTTTTAAATTAAGTCAAATTAAACCTGTATGACACTAATAACATTTCTTTCAATGAGATACTTTCTAGAAAAAGCTACAGAAAAAGAAATTAACCAGTTGTGATCATCTAAAAATGCGAGTTTTAATCATCTTCTAACCAACATAACTTGCCAAGTACTAGTTATCAGGATAAAATTAAACCAATTATGAAAAGCCTGAGACTGTCTAATTTCAGAATAGATATAGCACATATAACTTGAGAAATGTCCACAAAATACCAAATGTCTTCTTCCGTGCTCATTGGGCTACAATCCCTGCTATTCCTAAGTGGTTACCTTTTTAAGCACTGAGTAAGACTCTTTGTCGTTTAACTTTAATAATCTGGGCGAAAATCGACATTTTAAGTGTGACATTATCGCAAGCGAAATTATGTTTTAAATATCGAGGAATAACAATTTCCTGATATGTATTCCGCGAATTTGATGCAATTACTGAAATAATTTTAAAATTTAAATGAGTTTTAATGTTTGAATTTATTTATGGTCAAATATGTTAGAGATAAAGGTTTTTTTTTTTATCCTAACAGAAATTCATTAATAGTCTTCGTATTTCTTAACATAAGTCATTGCCAATTGTTATTAATTTTTTTACTAATATTACTTTCATATAATAAAATGAAAAAAAAAACATACTAATGAAAAATAATATTTAGTATGGATAAATTTCCTCCTGTATTTATACAAATTTATGACGAAATGAATAAGAATAGGATCATTTTAAGCTGATGTAATGGTGACAGTAAGGTAACTTGATAGTGAACATAAGATGGCTCAATGGCGAAATTCTGATGGTTAAATTAGTGAATGTGAAGTCATAGTCCATATTAAAAATTAGTTAGTTAAATTTACCACAGTGACAAAGGTCAATCGAAATGAAGTGCAATAGAAGAGACACACTTTGGGAGAACTAATTTCCCAATGACTTAAACATGACTTAGAAAAAAAGAAACTTAGAAAGTGCTTATGATTGCTTAATTTAGTACCAAACATTATTGAGGTGCCTGGTCTTTTCAAAAGTAGAATATCTATGTTTGGGCGGGAAATGAGCCGCGCATCTTATGAATATGTAGATATTATTAAATTTAAGGCTGGGCTTTAAATTTATGATACTGAAATTATTTAAATAATATGAGTGAAGTTTATATTCTGTACTCATTACTGGTCAGCAGTGAGGTTTGATGAGTAATAATATTTTACTGCTTATTGTAATAATATTCACAGTGGCAAAATACTGAATCTTTTCAAAATATTAAAAAGTAGATCTCTGTAATTTTGATAGTTTTTTTTTATCATATGATGTCTTTTTTTGCTCGCTTTTACTATCAGCACGGCGTTAAGGATAAATAGATATCAAAGAAGCGGGAAAAAGTGGTAAAAATAAATTTTAAGACTTCTGTACAATAGGAGAAAGAAGTTCCCCTAAATAGTGCCTACTAAACTTCGTATGGAAAGAGTAGACTTACTTTTTTTCTAGGAAGCCTACCAAGTTTCGCTATTTATCACTAAAAAAACTGATGGAAGCTAACTGAATATAAGTATCTATCTATCTATCTATCTATCTATCTATCTATCTATCTATCTATCTATCTATCTATCTATCTATCTATCTATCTGTGTGTGTGTGTGTGTTTGTGTGTGTGTATGCAGTAAGGTTCTCTCTGTACAAAGACCCGGGCCACTCTATGTAGAGGGTTAGGTTAAGGGGTAGTTTATATGGATAGGAAGGGAAGAGAACGGTTGACTCTAGACTTTAACAGGTTAAAATTGTAGTGATCGAGGAAACATCTTCTGATGGGGTCTGTTCCACGGGCAGTAATTCGCTGGAAGAATCTGTTCGAGTGTAACTTACTTTTTGCTGATGGAATACGAAGGAAATTTGGATGACTTTGTACTATGTAAATGGCATATATATACAACTCTTCTCCGTCAACTGGCGCTTTACAAAAGGCCAACATCGTATATCAATTTAAATGTCCTTTGGGAGATTGCATCTCTGACAAAAGTGTTAATAATATGTATGTTGGTTTTACTACAGCGACCATGGCGAGAGGCCTTATATTTCATTTAAACGGTCACAGTTCAATCACAGAGCATTTAAAAGAACATTCATGCCCACATTTAAAGTTTAGACAAATATCTGACGAAAATACAACAGTACTCCATGAAGATAATACTATGCAAAAATTTAAAATTCTAGAAGATCTATATAGAAGAGAATTGCTGCCAAAAGTCAGCTACGAGTATAGCAATAGAGTTCTTAAATGTTTATAACGGCAATGTCTTTATAAATTCTAAATTAAAATTGTTAAAAACTACAATTTAAAAAAAAATTAAACCCATAAAATATACTCAAAAAAATTACATGTTATCTCCCTTGCATAACGGGTAAATATTTAGAATTTTACGGTGATCATGCACAAAAATATAATAAAAAAATCGTGCAAGTTACCTTCATTGCATAACGGGTAAATATTTTGAACTTTGCGTTATTCACGGACATATATCCACCTACACTCAGCCACTGAAAATGATCGCGAAAGAAATTGAAAGTACTTGGGAAAATGAAAATTATTTGAAAGAAAATTTTTTTTTTATCAATTTTCTGCAGCTACCAAGAAATTAATTTGTGGACTTGAAAGGATTAAAATAAAAATAAATAGATATAATACGCTGAAATTATTTAACCAGACATACACACACGCATACATACATACATATATAATGTTCAAACAGGTTTGGTTAAATAATTTAGACATACTATGTTTATTTTTGTTTAAATCCATTTGATTCTATGAATCAATTTCTTGGTAGCCGTAGAAAATTGAGTATGAAAAATACTAAAATTTTCCTTCAAATAATTTTTATTTTCTGATATACTTTTAGTCTAAACTGAGACCATCTTCAGGGTGTTACATTGTCTGTCAATATGTATACGTATTTCTGTAAATTCAAAACATTTTATTGTTCGTTTTACTGCGTCTTATCTATCTATATATATATATATATATATATATATATATATATATATATATATATATATATATATATTGCAGATGTCACGAAGGGTGACATACAGATAGGTCGAAATGGTATGGTAACAGCAAACAAAATGAATGAAACGAATCCACTGAAGATTACTTGAAAAAAATATCATAATAATCTTTCATATTCTTTTAGTTTTCCTTGATAATAAAATATTGTTTAAATACATTTTGAATTATTTTTATCTTCTCATTTGGTGAAAATATTATTTATATTGAAGGATTAGAGTAATGTCGATATGTGCTATTGAAAAACAGGAGGGAGGCTTTGTTTTGTTGTTTTACTATACAAACTGGAGTTTTGATTGTATCGCAGGCGAATCGCGCGTGGATGTTTGCGATAGACAGACGGAACGAGGAGACACTAGATTCAGCGATAAAGTCGTATGTGAGGAGTTCGCGTGCCATACCTTCGCCGAGTGACAGTGTGTAAATAAAAATGGTCGTTGAAATATTATTTCATCGTTGTCGTCTTCTCGTATCGCAGAGGATGGATTTCAACTCTGTATCACCCACCTCCAACGTAGACGGTTGTCAAGTGGAAGAAAGAAAAATTCAACAAAATGAAAAGCTGAAGTAATGAAGATGGGCTTAAAAGAAAGAAAGTTAGATGAGATGAAGAAAAGAGAAAAATCCAACAAGGAAGAAAAGAAAACGATGTTAATAATGAAAGATAAGATAATGAAAAAAGATAACAGAAAGGATACATTTACGATAACAATAAAAGAAAGAAAGAAAGAAAGAAAGAAAGAAAGAAAGAAAGAAAGAAAGAAAGAAAAATTCAGAAATTAAGATTGTGGTATAAAGAAATAGACAAAATGAAATAATTACAAAAAGGATACGGTTACAATAAGAAAGAAAGAAAGAAAGAAAGAAAGAAAGAAGGAAAGAAAGAAGGAAAGAAAGAAAGAATGAACGAAAAATTCAGAAATCAGACAGCAAAGATGCTGTTAGTATAAGAAAGAAAGAAAGAAAGAAAGAAAGAAAGAAAGAAAATCCAGAAATCCAGAAGTTGGTAAAAAGAAATTAAAAATGACAATATGACAGAAAGCATGCAGTTAGGACAAGAAAAAAAAGAAGAAAGAACGAAAGCATGAAAGAAAGAAAGAAAGAAAGAAAGAAAGAAAGAAAGAAAGAAAGAAAGAAAAGAAAGGAAGGAAGATAGAAAGAAAGAAAGAAAATAATGAAAGCAGAAAGAATAAAAGAAAAACTAGTAAATTCATAGATGGTTAAAAAAACAAAGCAAAAAGACAACAGAAAAGAGAGTTCCGATAACAAAACAAAAATAAAACTAGAAACGAACGAAAGAATAAACGAAAAAAAGAAAGAAAGAAAACTAGTAAGTATGGAAAACAAAGAAATGATAAAGTTGGTTAAAAATATAAACAAATAAGAAGAAAGAAAGAATACAAATGCTATTAATCAAAGAACGAAAGACAAATGAAAGAAGAATTAATTTGTTGTCAAAATGTTATCTTCACTTGTTGAGAATTTGTCACCCCTTCTGTCATTTTCTTACTTTCTTTCTTATTGAAAATCTCTTTCCTCTTCATTCATTTCTTTCTTTTTGAGAGAAGATTTAACCTTCCTTGCTTGAAGTTTATCTTTCTTTAATTTTTTCCTCTATTGTTTCTTTTTTGTCAAATGTTTATGTAACTTTCTTTATCAGAAAATTTAACTTTTCAATCTTACCTAAAATTTGCCTCTTCGCTTCTTTCTTTCTTTCTTTCTTTCTTTCTTTCTTTCTTTCTTGTCCGTTTTTACTACTTGTTACTTCCATTTTTTGGTCTCCCTTGATTGGTCCATCTTTCTTTCCTAGATTAGATTTTGTCTCTTTCATAATTCTTATTGGATATTTTGTTATTCGATGAAAATTCATCTTTCTTTTTCTTTCTTTCTTTATTTTCATTACTTTATGCAAATTTTCTCACTTTCGCACATCATTATTCTCATTTTTACCTCTTACTTTCCTCTTCATGATAACCCCCACCACTATTTCTTAATCTTTTTCTTTTTTATCTTCTTTCATCCGTCGGTAATCTAGACCTAATATCTACATCGCTTCTCGTTCCCATATTATTACTTGAACCAAATAACAGTATCACGTGATGACACGAAAAGGCTAAAAAATAGTACGGAAAACCTAAAGGAAAGGAATAAAACTAACTGAACATATATAGATAGATTAAGTGTTGAAAAAGAGATTCTTCCCCGCTCTTCACCCTGTTCGTTTTGTTGGCAGTTTGTTAGTAGCCAGAAAAAAAATGTAGACGTAAAAAGAAAACGAAGGGTTGGGGTAAGATAAGTCATTGTAAATAGTAGGGTGCCGACAATGTCATCAGGATGTCAGTACTGGGAGTCAGATTGAGTTTAGCTCAGGTTAGACGAGTTGCCGCGTCTCTCCCACTTCCCGACAAGAAATGACATTGGAGATTCATGACGGCTATCCTCCTGTTCTTGCAACAGTTAGCCTTCATCCTAACCTTTCTGCCGGCATTACTTGCTCAGACAGGTACACACACACACACACACACACACACACACACACACACACACACACACACACACACACACACACACACACAAACAAACAAGCAAAAAACAATAAAAAAAACGGTGAGTATCTCTGAGCCATTATTTATGCCTGTCAAGCGTCTTATTTTGATTTAAAATCATACGAAATTAATACTCTGCCAGGGACTAATTCGAATCTTCAACTCAAAAGAAAGGGCGATTTTACTTTTTAAGCGTTCATATTCGGAATAATTGATTTAAAAGGAATTCACATTAGAAAGCGTGAAAACAAAGAAAAAAAGACAAAATTACGTAAGCAGTAAAAGACTAATTTTTTTTTTTAATTACGAAAAGAAATACCTAATGGGAGAAGAAAGCGAAACTCGAAAACAAAAGTAGATTAAATGAAAAAAAAAAAAAAAAAAAAAAGGAAGAGAGAGAGAGAGAGAGATGCAACAATAAAGGCGCAAATAAGAAAACAAAGAATCAAGACATTAGACATTAAAAATAAAACAAAAAAAAAAACAAACAAAAACAAAAAAAACTATAGAAACTAAATAAAGAAGAAAGTGAATAAAGAAAGAATTGCAGGTTAATTAAATAAAGGTTACTCTTACTTCACCGCCTGCCACTCCCATTTCACTGTGGGACACAGTTATGTATAAATGGCGGGCAGTTAATGCATGTCGGTAGTACTCAATTTTGATTAGTCAAAGCGAAGTTTTTAAGTTTCCACATCTAGGGGAAGACGGGTGTTGCGGTTCAAGTAATGAGATACTTTTATTATAGCAAAAACTGGATGCCGACTTTCTCATACGCTTCCTTTACCCACCTCTTTCTTTCTTTCTTTCTTTCTTTTTTTTTTTTTTTCTTCTTTCTTTTTCTTTCTTTCTTTCTTTCTATATATATATATATATATATATATATATATATATATATATATATATATATATATATATATATTTATATATATATAAGCAAGATGAAAATAATGAAAATTACGAGTGACTTACAAATCATTTAGCCTAAATTTTATAGAAGATGAGCAAAAGTTTTTTTTTTTTAAATCATGTATTAAGTTTGTTGCCATTTCGTCATTTGCTAAAGGTGGTCATCTAATACTCTCACGGTATGAAGATTCGAATAATATCAACAAATGTAAATCCTACTATAAATGGTGCCCATGAATAACTAATGTGCTTAGTGAGTTGATACATTACTAAGTGTCGCAGCTTTCGTAGAAATTTCAAGGTAAAATGAAGTTTCATATATCTTTGTTGCTATTGTTGAGAGCGATTTGGGGCGGATTTGAAACTCCTTCATAACAATTGAACCGTTATCTATAAATGAAGATTAAGAGGAGAACGTGAGACGAACGCTGTTCAGAAGTGTCACGAACGACTGGGCACATTTCACTTATATCATAAACGGCTCACTTATTTGCGATACGACAAATACAAAATGACAAGAAAAAGGAAAGAAAGAAATAACAAATAGTTGAGGATTATAAAAACTTATTTGATAGCGTAAAAGAAAACACGGGTATATTAGACGCACCCCTATTTCAGCAGGTTTTATCCAGTAAAAACGTTTGCTCCATTTAAGTATGTACTGTTTAAAGGAAGCCACCCATAGATTACAAAACAATACAAAAAACATTTCGTAGTAAACATTACTGCAACTAAAAATCAAGCTACCAGTACAGTTAAAAATAAAGCAAGGAATCACAATGATACATCCTGGATGATTACGATGATAAAACGTTACAAGTGAAAACAAAGAAAAAGTATTTCCTAAAAAACAACTACAAGTACAGTTGAACATAAAACAAAACACGGTTTTACCGTTTCTTTTTTTTTTTTTTTTAAGCGTTTCACTCCCAAGCAAGGTGAGAAGCCACTAGGACGCAAGTGGTTACAGAAAATTTGGAGCAAGATTAGATAGGAGTGATATAGGAAAGAATGAGGAGAAGGATAGTGGTTAAATCAAGGCAACTGGAGATGTCGATTGACATTACATTTGAATAGTTGGAGATTATAACTCTCAGGGAAACTGGAATAGGGAAGGGAGTTCCACAGGCGAGAGGTGCGAGACATGAAGCTATTGGAGTAGAAGAGACGGCTACATTTAGGGGTTTCGACAGTGAAAGTGAAAGGATACCAGCCTCGTGGGGCGGGATGAAGTCTGGGAACCAGCGAATGCAGCTCCTCGGAGCAATTGCCATGAAAGTATTTGTAAAAAGACAGAGAGAGGCGACGGCGCGTTTGTGAGAGAGTGACTGTAGACAAGACGCCAGAACAGGGCAAATTATATTGCATATCCGCCTCTGGAGCCTATCAAGAACCCCGAGGCAAACAGAAGGTGCCCCAGACCTTATATGGCAGCAATACTACTTGAAAGGGCGAATTGTTGATTTGTAGATCTGGAGGATCGATTCCGGGGAGAAAAATTTCCTGGCGCGGCACAGGGAGCCAACTTCCTTGCGGTGGACGAAGCAATTGACTCAATGTATTTCTTCCATCTCAGGTCAGCAGTTAACGTGAGACCGAGCAGCCGCAGAGAGGTGCTCTCGAGAAGTTGAACGCACGACCAGGTTAGTTTTGTCAGTGAGACAAGATTTGTTTTTGAGGCAGGAGTAAATTGTGGTGTCATCCGCGTAGATGCCAACTTGGGAATTTGTGGCGTCAGGAAAGTCATTTATGTAGATAAGAAATAGAGTGGGGCCTAGGATGGAGTCTTGAGGAACACCTGCGTTCGTGGGATAGAAACTGGAGGAGAATCCGTTGAGAACGACCTTCAATTCACGGTTTGACAGGAATGATTGTATTAAGTCAAACAATCGACCCATAATGCTATAACCGTGGAGCTTGCAAAGAAGGCCGACATGCCAAACCCTATCAAACGCTTTGGAGATGTCTAGAGCCACGGCACGAGCTTCCCCGTTATTTTGAAGAGCTTGGTAGACAGTTTCAGTGATGGCCGTACGCACATCAGCTGTAGATCGGGCAAAGCGGAAGCCATATTGCTTGTTTGAGAGATGGGATGTAAGGTGGTTAACCACTTCGGTATTGATTAGGGCTTCGAAGACTTTGCCGAAGAGGGATAGGAGACTGATAGGTCGGTAGTTAGAAGGGTCAGAGCGGTCGCCATGGTTCTTGAAGAACACTCGAAGAAGACTTCCAGCAGTCAGGAAAACAAGATTCCTTGAGGCAGTAGTTATATAGTTTAGAGAGGGCGGGCGCCAGTTCAGGCGTGCATTTCTTCAAAACAACGGCTGGTATTCCATTTTCCCACTATATGAATATCAGTGATACAGCATTCATAGATATACTCAATGTGGACATAGGAATCAGCACTCTTTAGTGACTGTCAATTTCACGCTTCAATGTGATATCCAAAGTCTGGTTCGTATTTTGGTCGGAAGAACTCATTGAAGCGTGAAACTGGCACTCAGAATGCAGTGTCAATTCCTATTTCCACACTATCTCTTTTTCTTTACATACATATACAAGCACACGCACATATATATATATATATATTTGTTTGTGTGTGCGCGTGTGAGATTGTAGTATCTACAATAATACAAATAAAAGTGGAGATACACAGCCTGAAAAACCTTCACCTAACACACGCCGACGAAACGCTTTTCTACCTTGTCTCACACACCCACAAACACACGCACACACACACACACACACACACACACACACATATATATATATATATACACAAGAGGATTATTTAAAAGTTTACGGTTCGACCCACTTCAGAAAATCAGTTCAAATGACAGAAAATCAGTTTTTGTTTGGAAAGCCTTCGGAGACGGCCTGAGATCCTTATAGAATTCCTAAATATTGTTTCAATTTAAACAGTTGCAGCATGTTTTTCTAAGCGTAGCTTGAATGAGGCACAGGCCCCAAAGTATGGGACATCCAGTGAGGATCGAACTCACCATTCACTTGTAATTGATCTTCCGAGACAAGCTTGCTCACCCTTACACCATGCATCCCTACATATATATTACTTAAACGTTATTTTAGTGATTTTTTTATATACTTATTTCTCCATCATATATAAAACTTTATTTTTTAGTGGATACTCATATTTGCCTAGACGCCCCGTTTATTTATTAAACAGTATATTTATTTATTTTCGTCTACCGGCCTGAATATTCGAGAGCGCATATTTTTCTCTAATAAGATTTCTCGAATATTTAGGCCGGTAGACGTAAATAAATAAATATAATGTTTAATAAATAAATGAAGCGTCTACTAAGTACGGATATACACTAAAAGTAACGTTTAATAATAAAATCTGTTGATATATATATATATATATATATATATATATATATATATATATATATATATATATATATAATGACTCATACGGATTTTAGATAGAGATTTACGTAGCCATATTCTTGTAAAAGGATGAATCGAATAACACACACGCTGGCACGGGACATACACACCAACACATAATTTCTGATAAAAAAATTTACTGTCTTTAAATGCATTTATACAGGATAATGCTGAAAAATTCTTTGTCCAAAAGTAACACGTCACATAAATCTATCCAAATAAATAAACATCAGAAGTTTTATTTGAATCTCATCTTGGTTCGGACAGATAAATTTGACTGTATATATATATATATATATATATATATATATATATATATATATATATATATATATATATATATATTACAATGAATCATTCATACAAAAAAGTAAATTTGTAAAGTTAATGATATAAAATGGTGAAATCCCTTCGCTAACAAAATTTTAAAGGTGAATTAACCTACCAATTACTCGATGAATATTATGATCCTTGTTTTTTTAAAATTATAAGCTGTATTTTGAATATATATATATATATATATATATATGTGTGTGTGTGTGTGTGTGTGTCAACAATATACTTTTTACTTCGAAGATACGTGATATATTAATTAGCATACTTAAATATTAATTACTTTTTCGCTTTTAAATATTTTCTTTCAATATATATATATATATATATATATATATATATATATATATATATATATATATATATATATAGTAAGTAAGAATATGAATGTATCGAAGAAGAAATGCATAACTACTAAGGCACGTTTTCGCACAGAACCGCATTAATGAACTGCATTATTTTAAATGAACTGATCTATGCGGGAAAATATGTTGCAATATACATTCACACACGCCTGACATATGCATATTAAAGTACAAATATAAAAATAATACAATAAAAGCATTTTTATTTTTAACATAAAACATTAATGCAATTTATAATTTTGCTAACAATCAAGTTTTTTTTTTAAAATCATTCCACCCAAGAAAGTTAAAAAACATAAATGTAACAGTATCCTTGCTTCACGTCAGCTGGTTTCAGTAACTATTAAAAAAGTGACGTATATCTACAATGCAATGTAAAAATATGACTAACAATAAACACACATATTTATATTAAGACACATACTCACAATAACATCTTTTGTTTTAGCCATTGATTGCGTTTAAAATGTAACAGGTTTTTGCCTCTCGGTGTTGACTTCAATTTCCATTTTTGTATTCATATATGCTCTATCCCTAATATTGAGCACTTTAACCATAAATATAACATATCATAAAACTATGTTATCACACATTCACCCCCCCACACATTCTATCTATCTATCTATCTATCTATCTATCTATCTATCTATATATATATATATATATAGGGAACATATTTTCCTTCAAGCAGGTTTGGTAAAATAATTTAGACGTATTATGTCTATTTATTTTAGTTTTAATCCTTTCAAGTTCATGAATTAATTTCTTGGTGGTTGTAGAAAATTAAGAAAAATCCAAAATTTCTTTCACATTTTCCAAAGTACTTTCAATCTCAGATGAGACCATTTTCAGGGTTTTCATATCTATAGATGTCTTATGCGTTAACACTTTAAATTCAAAATATTTTTTTATCTCTATGCAAGGGAGGTAACTTACGTGATTCTTTAAATGATTTTTTAATTGTAGTATTTTAATTTAGTATTTTTTTTATATAAATATTTGCTGCTACCAACATTTCAGAAATCTATACTCCTAGTTGACTTTATCTATTTTTGGCCGCCATTTTCTCATATAAAGGGCTTCCAGAATTGTAAGTTTTTGCTTATTATTATCTTGATGAAGCACTGATTTATTTTGACTAATTTCTGTCTAAACTGTGAATGTGGATATGAGTGTTCCTTTAAATGCTCTGAGAATGAACTATGATCGTTCAAGTGAAATGTAAGCCTTCACGACATCGTCGTTGTTGTAAAACCAACATACGTATTGACATTTTTATCAGAGATGCAATTTCTCAAAGGACATTTATCAGAGATGCAATCTCTCAAAGGACATTTATCAGAGATGCAATCTCCCAAATGACATTTTAAAGGACGATGTTGGTCATTTGTAAGACGCTAATTGATGGAGAAGAGTTGTTATGGATGACTAGGTTGGATGTATTAAATTTAGTATAGTATATAATTAATTTTATTTTTTTTACTTGGATCAGTGGGGGATAATATATTAGTATTTATGAGTCTTTTTAGAATTTCCCCCCTTGCTTATAGTTAGAATGCTTTTGATTACGGTAGTTTGATATGTTTAGAGTTTTTTGAGGACATATTATGTTAATTTTTATTTATGTTAATATTCCCAAAAGCTCGTCTAATTTGTTCATCAACGATGTAATTAGGAAAGTCATTATTAATGAGGGGTTGTTTAATATTTTTTAATTCAGTATAGAAAGTTTTTCTTGTTGAAGAGTTGCTTTTGCACGGTTTATTAAGTGTCGTATTATAGCTATTTTGTAATAGCTAGGACATTCACTTTTATATTTGAAAGTGCTTAATTTCACATACGAACTTGACAACGACAATAAAATCTTATTTCTTGATGTATTGATAGACATTTTTATAGTTGATAGTGCACGTGTTTATGCTAGTTGTTTTTTTTTACATGGGGTGGTAGTAAATGTATTATTATTAGTGTCTATCAATATATCAAGAAAAAGGATTTTATTGTCATTGTTAAGTTCGTATATGTAATTAAGCACTCTCAACTATAAAAGTGAATGTTCTAATTATTACAAAATTACTATTATACGAAACTTAATAAACCGTAGAAAAGCAAACTCTTCAACAAGAAAGATTTTCTATACTGAATTAAAAACATATTAAACAAATTCACATTAATAATGACTAATTATATCGTTGATGAACAAATCAGACGAGCTGTTGGGAATAGCGTTTTTCACTTCACAAGTAAAAAAAATATTTTTCGGATGAATACAGCAATTTTGTCTTAGAAAAAGAAGACCCTGAAGATGACATTGTGATAATGTCGAAAGTACTCTGGAATAAAATGGATATACATCAACGTGGTAATTTTCTTTTTTTCCTTTAATAAGGATATTAAGAAACTCGCCCGTAAGGATGAGAGGTAAATAAATTAAAAATAAAAAAAAAATTTATCCGATATATATATATATATATATATATATATATAAATTAATGAGACATCAATTAATTTATAATATTAATGCTCTGTAAAACATTGAGCACTATTTTGTAAAAATAAAATATCTATAAGAACACCGGATTTTATGATATTATATATATATATATATATATATATATATATATATATATATGTGTGTGTGTGTGCATATATATATATATATATATATATATATATATATATATATATATATATATACTATACGTAGAAATCGACTGACAGTATATGGCCAACAAAATCTCGTCTAGCACACAGGCAATACAAAGTTCCTTATCATGACTGAAACGTTCGAAGGAAATTGAACAAAAGCAAAACAAAATATAATCATCAAACTATTTATCCACAATTTTGATTTAGATGTACATCTTTTTCGAAAATATAAAAAAAAAAAGAAGTAAAATAAAGATACTTTATAGGGAGAATTAACAAAACTTTCTTTAACAATAAGTTTTGATGATTTTCTTCTAAATATGTCATATAAATATATATATATATATATATATATATATATATATATATATATATGAAAGCAAGAAATCATCAAAAATTATTGTTATATTTGTTTAAATACACCTTTTAGATATATATGTATGTGTGTGTGTAATATATGTATATATATATATATATATATATATATATATATATATATATACAAAGGCATATTGAGACAGCAAGAAAACATCAAAATTCATAACAATTCGTGTTAATGAAATCTATCTATCTATCTATCTTTCTATCTATCTATCTCATTCTATATATATATATATATATATATATATATATATATATATATAATATATATTATTCTTCGTATTATTATTATTGTTTTTCTTTCAAATTTCTTTCATCGACATGCACACACGCACACACACGCTCTGTGTGTGTGTGTATATATATATATATATATATATATATATATATATATATATATATATATATATAACGTATTCATTTTTAATCCGATATCAGGCGTTATTCCTCTGTGGCCGGACGGTCTATAGCGCACTGGATCAAACATTGGCTTTACCTACAGAGGGGAAGGAAAGCTTGAAGTCTGCCGGAGATAAGATTTCTGGAGTGTGCAAGCCGATAGAGGTAATACATGCTGTTTAAAATAAAAACGGGGTGTCTATTTCAAATACGGCTATCCACTAAATATAACGCTTGAAATATATATATATATATATATATATATATATATATATATATATATATATATATATATATATATATATATATATAAATGAATTACATATAACGCTATTTACATGAAATATATATATATATAAATGAATTACATAAAAATGAAACTCAATTGTAGCCCATCTTTATAGCCATTTCTCTCCTCGGGATAAATTCCCTGGAGCTCGTCGACACTAAAGCTTTTGATAAAAAAAATGTATCGTAACGTTTTTTTTTTTTTAAATTAAAATTAAAAAAAAGATAGAAAAAAGAAGAAAAAAAAGAGAAAGTAAAACTGACGAACAAACAACAAATATAAGAAAAGACTTTTAAGAGGAAGATAGAAAAAAGAAAAAGAAAAAGAAACAGCCAAGTAGAGAGGGGAAAACAGGAAGACAGAACATATAGAAGTCTACACGGAAGTTGAATTTCTCGTAAAATTTCTTTTATATGTGTAGTTTTCCATAATTGAGACCTCTCCTTCTTTTCTGTTTATTCTATTTTCATGTTATATGATTTAATTATGTATAACTGATACGATACTTGTTTAATTTATTTATTAATATAGATTTTATATTATTCCCCCCACCACTTGATAAGGCTTATTTAAAAAGATTTAAAAAATATTTCCGCTATTTAATTAATTAAAGTTGTTTTTAAAGATTTTGTTCTATCTCATATACTTTTTATAGAGTTATTTTTCTATATTTATTATCCTATAAGAATTAAAGAAATTTTTTTCATATCCTGTAAAATATTTCAATTCCTATATTTCATATCCTATGAGAATTTAAAAAAAAAATAATATATATATTTGTTATATATCTATATTCTTTAAATTTTTTTTCTCCTTTCCCTTTTCTTAAAATGTGCTTTGAAGAATATAATAATATATATTATATAATAATAAGAATATAAGCTACTTTTACTTTTATTTATCCATTTAATGGCTACCTGTTTATTTTGGTTGTTCTTAGATATTTGTTATTGAAGTTTCTTTCTGTAAAAGCACTCTTTACGCTTTTATCCATTTTAAGTTAATCTATATTCAATTTTAATCTGTTTTATCTATTATAATTTAATCTATAATTATTTTTTAACATATATGATTCTATCTACTCCTTTATATTTTAATCTATAATTAATCTATATAATCTTTAAATATAATCTTAAGTTTAATCTAGTTTTTAGCTCTTATTAATCTATTTAATTTTTTTCCCTTTATATTGTAAAATTTTCTTTTGGGATATTATCTATTTATTTAATTTCTTCCTTTATCGTATTATTTTTAATATTCAGGTTTTGTTGTTAATTTAATTAATGTCTTAATTCTTTTTATTATAATATTAAATTCCTTTGTTTAATAGTAAAATGAAATAACAGTTTTAATATTAAATTCTAATTATTCTTTTATCTACAATCTTAAAAAAACTTCCTTTTCTTAACTTTAATGATTGTATTTTCTTATGTAATTTTTTCCAGTTTTAATTTTTCATATTTAAACAAGAGTTAACATTTTAAATATAGGCCATTGTTAATCTTCAACTGTTTTTAACTTCTCTCTAGACTTGTATATACTCTGTCTTCCGGTTTTCCCCTCTCTACTTGGGTGTATTTTTCTTTTTCTTTCTCCCTCTTAAATGCCTTTTCCCTTATTTGTTGTTTGTTCTTCTTTTTTCCTCTCTCTTTTTTCTTCTTTTTTTCCTATCCTTTTTTAATTTTAAATTTAAAAAAACAAAAAACAAAAACGTGACTATTCATTTTTTTTATCAGACGTTTTACTGTTACCAAACTCCAGGGAATGTATCCCGAGGAGCGAAATAGCCATAACAATGAGGTACAATTGAGTTTCATTTTTATGTAATTCATTTCTAGGCTCTTTTGTAGATCAGTTTTAATATTTTATATTAATAGGATTCACTTGGATTACTTACCCACGGATTTTCCATGTACTATATATATATATATATATATATAAGAAAGACGATGTATTTTTAAGTTTTTTTTCCTAACTATTATTATAATTTGCTCTGTATCATACATTAAGCTCTGATATAAACTAAATGTCCTCTTTGGAATAATCATTATCAATTATAATTTGGTATATATATATATATATATATATATGCCAGTACATATATAATGTAAGATAATACAGATATGTTGAACTTTTTACAGTAATAATTTGGGAATATCTGTCTGCATATAGAGTTTCTATATTTATCAATTTCATAAAATGAATATTTGAAAAGTTTAGAGTCGCAAATAAAGTTATTAAAATCCTGAATTGAACATTGATTTTTCTTTTTAATGCAAGAATTTTTGTCGGGAGTAAAAGTAAAAATACAAAACATTAAAAAAAAAACAAAGCAGAGAGTATAAACAAGACGAGAATTACTTCTAAAAGAGTAATAATAGAAATCTTGAAAATGATCAAAATAACAGTAATAATAATGACACCAGTGTGCTTACAAGAAAAGAGTAAGGGAAAAAACTTGAGTTCATAAGGATTAAATGACTGAAAATTGTCGAAAGAATAAAGCAAAAGAAAATTAAGACAGTATCAAGTTAGCATTAAAAAAGAACTAAAAGAGGTAAAAATGCAAGATTCTTAATTGTGCCAATGAAATAAAAATAGCTGAAACTTTTCATGTGTCAGTGTAAGTGACATCATGCAGTTCTCAAATGCTTCAAAATAATTTATATGAGTTTGTATTTGTATTGTAGATGCTTCCTTCTTCTTTCTATGAATATACATGTAAATGAGCTCGTCCACAATAGGTAGGTAGGTAGGTAGGTAGGTAGGTAGGTAAGGACACACACACACACACACACACACACACACACACACACACACACACACACACACACACACACACACACACACACACACACACACACACACACACTTTCACGAGCGTGCACCAGATCAGACTGGATGATGCAAATAAACAGAGTCTGGTGAAACAGAAAAAAGTGATAAGTATAGAATGACGAGAACGTTGCTCGGCGACCTTCGAAGTTCTTCGAGTCACTTCGAGGCGAGGTAATGGTTAACGAGCTAGATTGGTCGTAGCAAGTAGTGAGTTTGATCCTCACTGTATGCCTCATTCTTATAGCCTTTTGTTAAGTTGGCTAAAAAACAAGTCATATGACGATGCTTTAACATTGCGGTCATGCCTTTTTGTCGCCTACGGTCAAATCACGCAGAAAAAATGGATAAAGCAGGATGTTGTGTAAGTTATTGGTGGCTCTGTAATTGCTAGAGCCAGTGAAACTGGAATATCTCTTACCAGATGTGTAATAATACATAGATCTCGTAGAACGTTAATTTGCACAACTTTATGTTCGCGATGTTTACTGGTGGGGATACTTTGTTTCTCTAAGATAATGCACCTTCCCGTCGTGCGCAGGTGACAGGAAATTGGATTCAAGAATATTCATCTGCTTCCAGAACCTCCGTGCTCGCCATATTTAAACATCATTGGGTGATATTGTAGGTCTCATTAATTTCACTACAGTCACTCCCACCAAATATAATTGAGTTAGCTGTGGTGTGGTAGTTAGAATTCCCAAAGAATACCAGGATGTAACCAAAAGAATTCTAAATGCCACACAGAGACCACATCTATGTGCTTAACTGTCTGTGTTTAAGATGTATCGGTAACAATGTGCTTATATATATATATATATATATATATATATATATATATATATATAATGTAACGGTTAGTGTTGTAGCATACCTACCGACGATAATGGTTATGTCCCCATTCATATAAATACAGTAGTAAATACTGTATGTTGGCCTGCAGTTGGAGATTCGTCTCCGGCTGTGCTGGTCAAACTGTCTCCGGGCAGAGAGGATCTCCAGACGAGGCTATGTCGAAGGGCAGAGTCTTGTGCCGGGAAACAGCTACCCGACCTCGTTTTATACGGGGTTTACGGGGAATATTTGGCCGAGCCTACGGGCTCGAATACCCAACATTAAATTCGGACTTGTGCCACATCTAACCACGTGGGGCGATTGGTAGATATCCTGCAGTTGGAGATTCAGTGTGGAATTCACTTGACACACTTCTAGCAGTTGACCACTACTTCTACGCGCTGCTGGCGAATCTTATATGTGTTGTTCGTGTCCTAAGTATTATCGTTCATTACCAACCTTCGTGTGATTATTCTATTCAGTAACCTTCCCTAGGTTACAACATTTAGCAAGCTTGTCTCGTTAGAACAATTACGACTGAGTATTGAGTTCGATCATCACTGGGTGCCCCCTACTTTCGGCCTTATGCTTACAAAATAACTCTCTCTCTCTCTCTCTATATATATATATATATATGTGTGTGTGTGTGTGTGTGTGTGTGTGTGTGTGTGTGTGCGCGCGCGTGTGGTGTGTGTGTGTGATGGCTGCCCACTCGCTGAAAAAAGACCGCCACCAAACAGTCTGCGACAGATGAGGCGGTTACTCCTCCGAAAATGCGACTGTATTCGTGCGATTGTTTATAGCCATCCATAGTTTCCCAAAACAATCTATTAGAACGCTTAAATCTGTGAAGACGAGTCACGATGTAGAACACCTCATCAGAACCATTGCCATGAAATTATTTGTAAAAAAGACAGAGTGTAGCCACTTCACGTCGGCGGTAAAGTGACTGGAGTCGAGATGCCAGGTTCGGATCAATTACATAACCGCCATTCTTTGAATTTTGTAAAGACTCCCGAGATAAGTAGTAGCAGCACCAGACCGGATATGGCAGCAGTATTCGATGCACGGACGAATGGTAGATTTATAAATGCTCATGAAGAAAAGAATTATCTGGCGCAACACAATGAACCAGCTTTCCTATCAGTAGACCTAGCAATTGATCCAACAACCTCACTCTACTTCATGCCAGTGGAAAGCGTTAATTCAAGAAGACACAAAGAAAAATTTCTCTGTGCTGATTAAATTAAAGCAGTTTCGTTTGGGAGGCGTTAGAATTTACAGGCCATGTCTTTCCGCAGTTAACCCAGATTGGAGATCATTTTCGAGAGAAGTTGAAACTTCTACTTTGTTGGCTCTGTCTACTAAGACAGGAGTAAATACCTGTGTCATCTGCATACATACTTTGTTGGGAACTGAAAACATCGGTATATATATATATATATATATATATATATATATATATATATATATATATATACCGGATGTCAAATTGCTACAACTGAAAGAGAGAGAAAAGGTATAAAACTAAGAAGGAGAGAGTATAAAGAGAAAAGAAAACGACGAAAAGAGAATAACCGCGACATTCTACACATACGGATATAAGCGCAGGCGGGTGCATGAGAGTGTACGCGAGCACACAAACACACAGTGAAAGGAAAAATCAACCTTAAGCCAGTGAAAAGTGTATATATAAAAGAAAAACGAGAAAATAAATAATCGATTGCTGATATCTCCTGACGAGTTGACGGAGTGATTACTAGAGGATTGGTCTACGAAACTCTAGATGAACCCCAATCAGCTAAGTGATAAATTTTATATTTGTATTAATTACACACACACACACACACACACACATATATATATTGCTTATACGTTATTTTTATAAATACAAATATTTAAGTAAATGCTATGTTTATAATAAACAGTATTAACAATATTTACCGGCCTGAATAGCCGAGAAATTTTATTTTCTCTGAAATTATCTTTTTTTACCGGGTCTTTTACGTTGTATATCCAATATATATATATATATATATATATATATATATATATATATGTGTGTGTGTGTGTGTGTGTGTGTGTGCATTGCGCATAGACTTTCAGCATTAGTGCACTCTCTAGACTAGCTGTAACCCCTCCCAACACCCCACTATTATTACTATTAGTACTATAACAAAGGAACGAGAATAAAACAAAAACATCTGGAGTAAATCAGCTTCGTTGTATTTTAGATCTCATATCTATACATGTTTTGTAAAAATCAACAAGAAAACAAAATCTATTTGGGTCTCAAGCCCCACCTTTCCAAATATGGACCCTTTTGTCTAAAATAAATTTTACCTCTACTTTGTTCCTTTTTATGAATATAGTAATATTGAAATGAATCTTACTTCATTTACATATGAGTGCATTCACACACACACACTCGCACACACACACACACACACACACACACACACACACACACATATATATATATACATACTTGTGTATTTGGGCAGCAATCTCTCTTTCATAAATGTTTTATTGACACTGCACTGCGATTAAGATTTTTATTATATTTTTCTTACATTCGAAACCTCTTGTACGAATGCAAGTGATATATAATAAAAAGATTAATCGCAGCGTCTTATGAGTAGTCTTCAATGAAACGTGTATATCTATCTATCTATCTATCTAAAATATAGCTTTATGGTATGCTAGATTATGGCTAAAATACTCCATATAAAGGATAAAGCGTATGTAAATATAAAAGTAGACACTGAGATCCATAATCTACCACTGATCATCACACATAATTAGTCGAGCCAAAACAACACACATGGCCTGAAGATTGCCTTCAAGCATGAAACAGATTGTCGCCGTTCGGTGTTGATCGCACTGTTCACTTATATATATATATATATATATATATATATACTTGTCAGCTGTCAATATACCACATACCCTTGAGCGCTTGGCCTTGGAGCGGGTAGAATGGAGATCAAAGTGTTTTAGTGGACTCACCAGTTTTCAGTTTGCTTGTCTTCAAGAAGCGAGAGCAAGATCTAAAAGGTCAGCCAATCTAACAGTGATCTCATCCCACAAACATCACTCTTGCACCTCGACTGGGGAGAACCAAAATGGTTTATGAACAATTCTGCTAGTAAGCAGGCTGTATGTGAAACGTCATTTCCTTTTTTCCATTTGTTTAAGAAGAAAATATGCATAAAGCGAAAAGATGACGGAGTGCTTGTTGATAGCAGTTTGGTGAACGATGCGTGAGATGTTACATCGTGGCTAGTCTGGGAGTATTCGTTGCCGATAACAACGGTCAAAAGTTTAGGCACAGCATTTCCAAGCCTTCTAAGAGTGAGGGGTGGAGGAGGAAAGGTGAGAATAGGAGAGAGTAATACAATGAAAGGGATAGGAGCGATAAATTCAAACGATATTTATTGTAGTAATGGGGAATGTTGTTTTTGCTTATTATAAAAAACCAAGCTAAATCTATGAAAATGTTTTGTAAATTAAGAAATTTAGAGTTGGTAATTTTTTCTTGGTATGTTGAATATATAAGTTATCCGGGTTTAAAAAATAAAATTAAATCAGTTTTTTTTGGAGGAGGATTAATGCTGTGAACGTAAGAATTTATATTTTATTTTCGTTCTCATTGCATCGGATATATATATATATATATATATATATATATATATATATATATATATATATATATATATATATATATATAAATATATAGTATTAGAAAAACTATAGTTATTGATGACGCGTTTTGTCCAATGTGGACATTCTCGTGGACTTGGACGAAACGCGTCAGCAATATCTACAGTTTTTCTATTGTCATTTATATTTATAAAAATTTTTTTCTACAGGTTAACTCTGATAAATTTTCATATATATATATATATATATATATATATATATATATATATATATATATATATATATACAAATTTGTGTGTGTGTATTCCGTTTATTAATGAACAAATGGTTGAGATACGAAACCTTGATTTTACATTTCACAATAAACTTTTCAATGAAAATCTTTTTGTTTTAAAAATTCATCATTCTGACTTTTTCTTCTATTTTTCTTCTATCCATTTAATATTTTTGAAATTTTGTGTGCCAATATTTATGACAAAGAGAAAACTAAGAATATCTTATGATTCTTCGTAGATAGATAGATAGATAGATAGATAGATATAGGCGAACTGAGTTTTTTTTATCACAGTTTATCCGTATCTCGCAAACGCAGTCTGTTCAAATCCATTGATCTAATAATTTTCATGTATGTGCTTTTATGGAAATCTTGCTAATCCAAGTTTGGGCTTTGTTCATGAATTATCTATGTTGGACATGAATCTTTCGTTTCCGTTTCTTCCCCTGAACGAGAGTACGTGACACAAACGAGAAATGCATACCATAGTGGTTTAAAGCGCTGGTTAAATGATTCGGGTTTCTCCAAGAGTTTTGAATTCGATCTCTGGGTTTGGCTGTGCTGAAAATCACATATTCTGGTTCCCTGGAAGTCACATACTCTTGTTTAGTGGAAGAAAATTAACAGCAAATAAAGAGGAATAAAACTGACGCTTTGAAATATTTCATAAGCGAAAGACGAATGAGAATAATCTACGCGTGTGAATTGAATAAAGTGTTCAGTTAAAAATTCCGTAATTGATAGATTCCTGAAGAAGGCCGGAGTGGCCGAAATGTTTTGAGTATAACAAGATGAGTGGGCTGATTCGAATAAGAAATTATCTTTCATTGTTTTTATTTTCTACTCAACCCCTGGTCTTTGTTTTTATCCAACCTTTTCATATTTACTTTTTGTAGATTTGGTCGAGTTTAATTCTGGTTATTCTTATTTTCTTTCTTTTATTTCACTCTTCATTTGACTTGTTTTCATTCACTCTTTTTCTCCTCCATTTTTTCCTTCCTTTTTTATTTTTTTCTGTCTTTTGCTTCGTTTCTATTGTTCTTTTACGGCACTTTCGTCATTTTCTTTGCCTTTTTTTAAGAGAATAGAAAGACGTAATTTCTAAGAAAAAAAAAGGCGGTAGATTTAAAGGAGGGAAGAAAGGAAAGAAAGAAGGAAGGAAGAAAGGAAAGAAAGAAGGAAGGAAGAAAGGAAAGAAAGAAGGAAGGAAGAAAGGAAGTTTTCTATCAGTTTCCTTTTTGTTCCTCTCTTGCTTTCTTAAACTTTAGTTTCCTGTCGTGGTTACCATCTGCCAATCCAAAACAAATGGCTTCCTTTATCGCGTTCCTTATACGTGTTATAAACAGCAAAGAAATTGCAGTCATGCCCGTCACCAGGTTTTCACTTTATCAACAAAAAAGGGAGGATATAAAAGGGGATAATAAAATAACCCTGTTTTGTTGTTTCTTTCAAAAGAGCATAAAATTAGATAATCTGTGACGTAATCTGGTAGCGTCTCCTTTCTTTGATTAATATATCACTTGCTTTTGCATTTCTCACATTACTCTTATCTCTTTTTCATCCCCTGTTGCTTCGTACTTTTCAATTTTTTACAAATAATTTCAACTTCTTTCAAATTCTTAATTTTGCATCGCTATTATTGGCTTTTCATTTATTCTCCCTTTATCTAGAGTTATTGTAATTTTTTAAAATTCTTATTTTTCTGTTAATTTGTTATAATGTCTTTCATCGAATTTCTTTCATTCTATAGATTTATCACTTTTTCCTCACCTTTCTTTATTGCTTATTTTCTATTTATTTTCTAATTTATCAAGTTTCTTTTTTCCTTCTTTCGTTCATTCGCTATTGTTTCTTTTCCATTTTCTTTCTGCAAATTTTATCACGTTTCTTTGTTTGTTTCTTTCTAATTTTCCATTTTCTTCCTTTTTGCAGATTCATTCCTTTTCTTACGTTCCGCATATTTATCGCTTTTCTTTCTTTCTTTCTTTCTTTCTTTCTTTCTTTCTTTCTTTCTTTCTTTCTTTCTTTCTTTCATTCATTCATTCTTTCTTTCTTTCTTTCTGTCTTTCTTTCTTTCTTAGTTTTCCATTTTCTTTAATTTTTCAGATTCATTCCTTTTCTTACTTTCCGCAAATTTATCACTTTTCTTTCTTTCTTTCTTTCTTTCTTTCTTTCTTTCTTTCTTTCTTTCTTTCTTTCTTTCTTTCGTTATAGCTTATTTTCCATTTTCTTACTTTCCGAAAATTTATCACTTTTCTTTCTTTCTTTCTTTCTTTCTTTCTTTCTTTCTTTCTTTCTTTCTTTCTTTCTTCTTTTGCTTATTTTCCATTTTCTTTCTTTCTGAAAATGTATCGCTTTTGTTGGATTGTTTGTTTGTTTCTTTCTTTCTTTCAGTTCATCGCAAAATTTTCTTTCTTCATTCCTTTCTTTAAACCTATTGTTTTTTCCATTTGCGTCTCCGGATTTCTTTTAACTTTTGATTCATCTCTTACCTTTGTTTTCTGAAAATACACCACCTTTTAAGATGCTTGATCATACTGGAAGATAAAAATACAGGCGAAAAGAGATTTATGCCACTCGAATCTTTTCAGAGAACGTAACAAATGTAGTTTGTATAAACCATAACACTGAACTGGATCATTGTCTACAAAGAATGATAAAATATGGCAGATAGTTTACAACAATACTTCAGCAAACAATAGAATTGATCAAAGGAAACTTTTACAGTCTAGAATAATATATTTGGCATCAACAGCTATATTCGTATCAAGTGACTGATGTACGGGATAGTATAGATATTTGGGGTTGAAGAAAATTTCAGGAGAAATATGAAAAAGAAATGAACAAATAGCGAACAAATTAGACTACCAAAGTCTAAAGAGGATTGAGTTCTTGACGTTTTGCAAGCTCATCTTGCAGGTCAATTTGCTAGCATAATAAGGTATAATATGGATACTCATTTATTGTGGCCTTGGGTCAGACTAAGCTAAATTTATTAAATGAAATGATGATAGAAAGAAATGTAGAAAGCTGACGAAAGGGTGCGAGAGATGAATGAGGAAAATGAAAGAAAGGAGGAAGAAAATAAAGAAAGTAAACAGAAAGAAAGATTATAATGAAAAAGAAAAGGAATAAAGAAAGTTAACAAAATAACGAAAGAAAGATAATGAAAATTAAACGGAAAAAAATGTAAAAAATGCTTAAGTGATAAAAAAGTAAAAGTAAAAAGAAAGAAAAGTGAGAAAAAAGAAAATAAAGAAAGAGACAAAGTCAGAAAGGTGGCAAAACGAAAAGAAGAAAGAAAATGATGAAAGAAAAAAGAAAGAAAGAATAATGACAAACGATAGTAACGAAAGTAATATCTTAAAGAAAAGTGATGAAAGAAATAAAAATACATTTTCTTTCTTTCGTCACTTTAACATATTACGGGAAAACAATGTTGAAAAAAAGAAAGAAAAACAGAAAGAAAAGGGAAGGAAGTAACGAATAATGAAGAAAGAAAGAAAGAAAGAAGAAAAGTATCAAAAGTAATGAATAAGGAAAGAAAGAACGAAAGAAATAAGTAGAAAAGTATTAAATGAAACGGATAGGGAAAGAAAGGAAAAAAAACGAAAACAAGAAAAAAATAGTGACAAAAGTAAAGAAAAGACGAAGAAAGCTGACGGAGGCAAAAAAAAAAAGTGAGAAAAAAGATAGAAAAATGTAAAAAAAAAACAGAAATAGGAAACGTAAAAAGGAAATGAGGGATAATTGACAGAAAGGAGATCCAGAAGAGAAAAACGAAAGAAAAGCGACGAAAGAAAGCTAGAAAGAAAAGTCACAGAGAAAATGTATTCAGTTACAACAAAAGCCCCTCAAATGATGAGAATATCAAAGAAACTAGCAAACAAAAGACCCCAAGATTTGATGAACCAAAAGACTGTGAACTATTTTGGCAATTCCAGGAATTTTTAACTGAATCACTTAGACCGATAATATTCACAATGTGCCAAAAAATTTGTCCAGCGACTGACAAGATATCTGCGAGGTACATTGAAAAATGTGTCCTGCAATCAAAAGTCTTTGGCGAGCAGAAACATAGAAACAAATGTGACACCCGCGTGAATATTTGCTGATACAGCGAATATAAAAACGTATAGTAATTTATTTTTCTTTAAATATTTGTGTTCTTGTTCGGATTTTAGACAACCAAGATGGTAGTAGTGCGGTTGGGTGGCTATGAACGAGAAATCGGCGAGCAGAGTTCGAATTCCAGTTGTGTTAGTCACATTCACTTTCACGCAAATACTCTTGGGAAAGGTATGAATAAATCCATCTATTCTATCCCCCGCTATGGGTTAAATAGTAGGGGAAAAGTGGATCTTCAAGCTTTATTGGCAAAAGTCTAAGTAAAGGAAAACTCGAATAGACGGAACACGCGGTCGTTCAAGAAAAAACAGACATAAAACCTCCCCTACTTCAGAGAAAAGTGGTTGAGTATAGATCCAAATCCCTCACTGTGTTGAAGAATTCGGTTGCAGAAACCTTAGCGTCAATTATATATAGCGTGAATGTCCAAAGGTGAAATGGAAAGAAAGCAGACTAAAAGAACCTTGCTTACATTTAAAATCAACATTCGAAATTTTGGCTTTTACCTGAACCCAAACACTGACGTTTGGCACCACTTGGAAATACGTAACTGTCTCATGCATGCAGCAGAACAAAATCTGAGCGATCATTGCTAAATTACTGTAACGAGTTTCTAATAGTTTATTAAGATTAACTTCATCTTGTCACGTTAAGTCACATCATGAGTCCCGTAACGTATTAGGGTCGTAAGAACAACCCGTTTAGTACTCGTCCATAACATCATTTGTCTCCAGGTTGGTTTTGAATTCATAGTTTATCTTCTCTTTGATTGGTAGTCACCTCAGGGCAAGAGAATATAGCCCCGCCCCCCGCCATTTAACCCATATCTGGTGGGCGAATGGATAGATTCATAACTTATACAAGGGAATTTGAGCGAGAGTGAACGTAACGAACTCTGCCAGAATACGAACTCGGTTTGCCGATTTTACTTTCTGATTCGCTAACTGTTAACAGCACGAAGGCAAGTGAATAGAGAGAGGAAGATTGTGTTGCGTCTATCATTCAGTTGAGCAGGTCTGTCCTGAAAATCAGCATTCAGAAATCTGGTCTTTATCGAGGCTCTAACACTGACCTCTGACATTTTTAGAAAGTATGTAACTATCTCAGCCACAAGACAGACCACAAGAGAAATCATTGGTTATTAAAATAGTTTAATTTATTAACTGTAGCTTTATTTTAGTTCAAACCTGGGTTGTTTGATTTTGGTAGCAATGCATGCTATTAAATTGCCCAGAAAAATATGGTTTTTAAACGAAAAAGCATTTGAAAACAAAGTAATGAAGAGACCTAATGTCGTAAGTGGTATATGAAAATTATTTCTTTGACGGTGGTTGTGAAGTTTAACTTAGCACAACAAATCGAAGATAAAAAATGTGAAGTAGTTTCTGGCTTATTTTTTTAGTTTCGACACTGTCAAGTGAAGTTATTTCATTTTCTCTGCGTTTTCTAACTTCGGCGTAAAGCTATCAAACAAAGTGAAACATCAATTAAGTTATCAGCGATGAAGATACCACTGACGGTAAAGTTCGCTATTGATACCAACTGTTACGTCGCGGAGATAAAAGTCTTAAAGACTGTAAACCTCTTAGAAGGAAATCAAATTCGGAGTACTTTTAAGAATGACTATCTTACAACAGAAAATAAGTGATATTAAATAGAAAGCTTAGCACAAATAAATGAAGTATCGTTACCCACTTAATTAAAACTATATATTTCTGGAGAAACTAAAGCTGTTATTTTTCAAATTAACGCTCTTTATGTAGCGATTCAACTTGTAGATGCCAAAATCAAGCGAATGCGGAAATTTAGATATCTGACATTGAAATCGAAGGACGTATTGGAATAGAAACGATGCCTTCCAAAAACACGGTAAAGTATTAAGAAACAGAAAAAATTCAGTTAGAAATAAAGAAAAGAGTGCTCAGCTGCTATATAATAGTACTAGACTGATGTCGATGCCTCATCCATTTATAGTTGATCTGGCTACATGTAACCGTAAATTCTATGCTAACAGTTCCTTTTCTCGCACTTCTCGCTTGTGAAACTCTCTTCCGGCTCGATGCTTTCCAGTCAACTTTATTCTGCAAAAAATTAAATGCACTGTCAATCGCTATCTACTGTCCTCCTGATTACTCTTTCCTCTTCATTATGAATGCTTCCGTTCCTAATTCTTCCACACTCTGTAAACCCTTGTTTCTTAGTGGCTTTATTGCCTTGCATGGGGATGATACCAATTAAAAAAATCATTCTATCTATATGGCAGTGAATTCTGGATAATTTTCGCACAGATAAAGAGAAGACTTGAGGTAAAAGAGAAAGGGTTCCGCAGACGGATACTGAGAATGCAATGGACGGAGCATGTAAGTAACAAGGAAGTTTTAAGGAAAATGGACGCTTATACTTAAAATCAGAAAGAGAAAGTTCAGATTTCTAGGATACATGACGACGAAAGAAATCTCGGAAAATCTGACACTCACAAGACATACTGAAGCGTGATACTAGAATGGCATGTAGGTCTCCCCGTTTTACTTTTGAACTACCTAGATGCAACCTTCACTTCTAATCTAACATTTTCTTTTCTTGCACTCTGCACCTATAGAACTTTCTTCCGCTTTCTTGCTTCCCTGATATCTACACTTTTCAAAAATTGAAATGCAACGTCAATCGCCATCTTCTGTCTTCTTGAACCCTGTTCCATTTTTGTCCTTTCCTCACTCCTCCCCAGTAAAGTATTCTCATTCGGTTTTCATTCTCTGTGTCCACCCCACCGTGTTCTAGTAGCGTTGTCTAGTGGCATCGTCACCTTGCTTTGGGTGAAATGATTAAAAAGATAAGAAAAATAAAGACAGGTGGGGGGGGATACGAGTAAAATACCTAACGAACTTTTTGTAAAATAGAGTTAGAGACATAGTAAAACCATGTATATTGCTAAGAGCTTCAAAAGATAGAAAGTTGTGAAGAACCATGATCACCTACGTCCTGAAGCACATAGCACATAAAAGAGAAAGATACTTTCGATTTTTTTCAGATTGAATTAGTGTCACGGGTCCTTACCTATAACGACAGAATGAACTCTCCCTAACACTATGTATATTACGCCTCTCAAGAGAGAGGGACGAATCAAGCCGATCTTTTCGACTTGACGGTCGAACTCTCTGCTTTTCAGCAGAAAGGAACCCGGACGAGGTTCCGCCGAAGGACAGAATCTCGTTCGGGGTGAATGACCTACCCTATCTCGTTTTTACGAGTCATACGGGCATATTTTTGGCTGAGCCTACGGGCTCAGGAAACACACGATAAAAATGACCTTGTGTCGCATGCAACCCTCGTGGGGGGGTGGCTAGATACTGAATCAAGCCGAGCTTCACGGCTTGACGGTCGAACTCTCTCCCTCTGAGCAGAGAGGAACCCGGACGAGGCTCCGCCGAAGGGCAGAGTTTCGTTCGGGGAGGTTGACCAACCCGATCCCGTTTATACAGGTTCTACGGGCATTTTTTGGCCGAGCCTACGGGCTCGAGAAACCCACATTAAACTCGGCCTTGTGTCACATGCAACCCTCGTGGGGGGGGGCTAGATACCGAATCGAGTCGAGCCGATAGTAATTCACTCCAAACCAGACTGACAGTCATACCAACACCTTCCACATCTTGTATTATTATTTCGTGTAATATACCTTTGTTATTTCTACTCTTGTGTTCGTGTTGTTCTTCCTTGGCCCTAACCTGGACCATAATAATTAGTAAATGTCTGGTTTATGTAGATGTCAATCAGCCGAGAACCTGAGTAAAGTTAATTTTATAATAATAATAATAATAATAATGTCAAAGGCAAAATGAAAACAAAACTAAGTAATGAACAGATTCGTTGGCAATTGTAAAAAAGAAATGGATTCGACCCTAAGCGCAAATTGTATAAAAGCAATTCTGAAACTGTCTTTGAGGATAGAAAAATAATGCTACTTTGAAAAAGAAACGGAATAACAGCAAATTACATTTATCCAGCTACTGCGACTGACCGAGAGAAATATAATGCTATACTGTAAGTAAAGAAGAACATAAAAAACCTTTCACGAGGAGTGTACAATTTGTACAATTCAGGGCGATGGTGAAAATCGATCTCATAATTACTGAAACACTACTAACGGTTCCTAAAATATCCTTCAATATCATCATATGTGTTATATTCCGTGCTAATAGGAATATATACTTGACAAACACGATGGATAAATAAGTAAAGGTTTATTGTAAAAACCAGTACAATAAGAAATAATGTAACAGTTATGCGCACGATCGTCGCAAGTCAATCCAGTAGTGAGTGCTACGATTGGAAGGTCGGTAGTTCTCGCGTAAGTTGGAGTCGTACTCAACAGATCCCAGCAAGAAATATTTACCAACCTCCCCACGAGGTAGGATGTGGCACAAGGCCGAATTTAATGTGGGGCAATCCGAGACCGTAGGCTCGGCCAGAAATTCCCCGTAAGTCCCGGATAAACGGGTTCAGAGCCTCGTCCGGGTTCCTCTCTACCCGAAGGCAGAGAGTTTGACAACAGCCAAGAACTGAGTAACAGATCCCATCTAGAATATATTTAGCTACCCCCTACGAGGGTTGCATGTGGCACAAGGCCGCTTTAACGTGGGTTCTCCGAACCCGTAGGCTCGGATAAAAATATTTCCCTTTTTGAACCTGCATAAACGGGTTCAGGGGCAGTCTACCTCCCGGAACGAGACTCTGCCCTTCGGCGGAGCCACGTCCGGGTTCCTCTCTGCCCGAAGGCAGAGAGTTCGACTGTAGTCCGTTGATTTACCGATACTTATAGGGGGTGACAGGTTATTTCATTACATCAATATGCACGGGATAAAGATCAAAACTTATATTTGCCATACGAGTCACGAGTCACAAGTCCTCTAACCCATTAGAGTTATAGGGGTACCACCAGTATTACAACAGTGGGTGTGTCTAGGGCAAAATAGCTGACAGTCCATCCTTCTTCAGCTTGATTTTGAATTCAGAGTTGTCCACCTAGAGTGAATCCTTTATTAAATATAAAGTGCCCAGTTTGTGCTATAGTTTACGAATTCCTTCAGAATTTTCCTTCTCCAAGACAGGCTGCCATCCAAGAGAAGCGAGTTATTTAAGCCATAGCTGAAGGAAAATGGATTCATATCTTTTCGAAGTGAACGAAGTAGAATCGATCGAAATTTGCCCATAACCATTTTGGGCCGATAGCCATTACGCGAGATGCATTTCTTATATTTCTACAATTTGGATGATTTTAAATTTTATTAGCACTACAAGTGACCGCCATTAATGTTTGTTTGTTTGTTTCGTGTCTCCCCCGCCTCTTCGATGTGTAAACTCGAGTTAATCAACTGCAGTATGAAATATTTAACTCCCTGCGCTAGTACATTCTGCCGAGTTATTTGTGTCGACTTCTGGCAAGTTAAAATGATTCCTTTTGTTTATCGTTTTCTTCTTTCTCACAGCACAAAACATAGCATTAACATTCCAAATGATTCTATACTAAGATTTATCTGCCTGTTTTTTTTTTTTTTTTTAAATATAACTTTGTCTTTTGTCCGTTGCCTATCTACTTGAACGAGGTTTCGAAAAAATCTCATTGAACTTATCAATTTCTTTTCATCGCTACTTGCTCAATACAACGGGATTGATGGAATCGTGCGATGGCTATTTTGTATTTTTTCAAAAGACTTGTGATTAACAAACACATTAGCCTTCTCTATGGCGACGTGTGCTTTTGTTTGCGTATGTGTGTCTATCGAGATACGTGTTCATTAGAAAGACCGGTATAGAGAAAAGGCTTTGCACTTAGGAAAAGCGCTATCTATCGATAATTGAAACGATGGATATATATAATTGAAATGATTCCTTGAATATAGTTGAATTAACGCAAAAATGCTACATTAACTCAGGGCGACGACCTCACGTTAAAAAAACGAGAAAATACTTGAGACAAAGTATGAGAGTATACGTAGAGGAGTTGGTCTGTAAGCAAATACAGTGTAAGTGAAAAGTAGCACTTTTTACGGTTATTATTTGATTGTTGGTTTATCATTTTTATTGTAGTGCAGAAGAAGGTAGAAAATGAAAGACATGTTTAGTTAACCATTTGTCGGTGACAGGGGATTAAGAAATCTGCAACACAAAAAGAAAAAAAAAACAATTAATTAACAAAATTAATATCTAAGACAAATATTAACAACATGACTTTCCAGAATCTGGGCTCTATTTTTAATTCACATGCACTTGCTGAAATGAAGTTCTGTTTGCAGAAGGTTATGTTTGTGCGCATGCGTTAAAACTTGAACATTTTCCTCTTTTGTTATTCTCTTGATATTGTGACAAAGCTAGAAATATAGACACGGCGTGCATATTGGAACGTGTTTGAATGTGAATTCCTGTTGTATGCATTTGTACGGGGGGTGGGGGGGCTATTAGTCGAGATCTGTTTAGATCCAGCTATACTGAATATCTAGAGAAACGGTGTCGCGGCCCGGGTTTAACTTAGAAAACCAATGTAAAGGGAACCTTACCGCAAATGTATGAACAGACACTGTCCTGTGGAGTTTCTCACACAGCAGCGAGACGCCATGAAATTACTTACTGTTTAACCGTCGTATTCACAATGACAGAGCGATTCAATTCTTCATATTTCGTATAGGGTAAAGCATGGCGTCAGCCAGATTTACCATCTGAGGCCCTACAGTTCAGTTTCTGATTTTTTTTTAAAGCTAAAACCGCTGAAACACCGTGGTCGAGATTAAGGAGAATGTGACGGTGCAGGCGAGAGCAATACTGAAATTGAAATTTTCAGACACATTTAAAAAATAGAAAGGACAGTGTGAGGTTCTAAGAGAAACAGGGGACTAAGGCGCTATTGTTCTAGGGGAAGTATTTTTCGTTTATATTAAATGTCTAGATACATTTTCGGACAGGTCTAGTAAAATCAAGCACGAAAATATTAATCTGTATGCGCCCTATTTTGTATTAATTTGTATTGATAAAAACGTGTGATAATATCATATGCATATGTAGATGCAGTTTTTTGCTACTCTAGGGCTGTGTGTTTCTATGTATGTATATACGTATGCATATAGAATTGGTTGTTTGGAAGTAATTGTGATGAGTGTTTGTAATTATTGACAGCGATATAGCAGGCGATAAAAAATTCGTAAGATAGAAAGACAGAAAGAAAGAATTACGGACAGCATAGAAATAAAGAGAAAATGAAAAAAAAGAAAGAACAAAAAAAAAAAGAAAAGAAAAAAGGAAGTAAAAGAAAAGAAGAAAAAGAAAAAGAAGAAAAGAAAGAAATGTGAGAAAGTAGTAGGCAGAAAAGAAAGAAATGAAAGAGAGTGAGTATTAGAAAATGAGATAAAAAAAGAAGGTAATGAATTAAACTAGAAAAAAAGAAAGCATTAAAGAATAAAGGATGACAAAAGGAAAGAGAAGGCAAAGGGAACGATACGCGACAAAACAATAGTCGCGAAAGAAAGAAAGAATAAAGATAAGGCGGACAAAAAGCTAAATTAAAAAGAAAAGAAACAACAAAAGAAAGAAAACATACAATGAAGTAAGCCAGCAGTTAAGGAAGAAAGTGAACACGCCAAAAAGTGAAAAAATACAATAGCGTGAAGAGGCATAAATGGCTGTAACTGAAGAAAGAGACATTTTTTCTGAAAATTTGAATGTTGAAGTGACGCAAGTAAAAGAAACAACAATGGTAAATAGCAAGGAAAGAAAACGTAAAGGATAAAATAGGATGCGCCAAGGAATGCCAAAATAGAAAGAATGGATAATAAGATTCTGAATTTGATTTAAACGTGAGAAATAAGAGCAAAAGATAAGATGAATATGAAAAGAATCGGTGACTAAAAAAAAAAAAAAATTAAAAAAAAAAAAAGAAGAGGCCCAAAAAAACAAAAAAGAAAAGAAAAAAATTTAATAAAGCGGAAACATTGAAAGATTATGAAGCAGTCTGAGATAAGCAACTCAGTGTTTAGCTGTCCTGGTTGAATGGAAAACAAAGAAAGAAAATGAGGGAAGGGAAAATTCAAGAGATAAAGGTTTAAATTGAGTTGAATAAATAGGGAATAAAGGAAGCAAAAAAAAAAAAAAAAAAAGCAATGAAATAAAAATAAGCAGAATAAAAGTTAAAATTAAATAGAATGGTCGAAGAAGAAAGAAAAAGAAGGAAAAAAGGAAGACGAAAAATAACAGCATAAAAAGGAAAATGAAAAGAAACAAAGAAAGAAATAAATAAATAAAGGGAAAAAATCTAGAAATAAAATAAATATTTGACAAAAGTAGAGAGAAAGTAAAGAAAACAATGAATCAATTAAAAGAGAAAAAAACAAACGAACCTAAGAATCATTGATGTACAAAATTGACTGAATAAGGATACTAAAAAATATTACAACTAACATACTTGACCAAATGACCAAAGATAGAGATTTATGGTGGGAAATGCTTCTTTGCCAGTCCGATAACTTTTCAGTTACCACTCTTACGTCTTTTATAGTACTCTGCTTAATCCATTCTTTCTCTTACTTCCATAAAACAACCTCATTCAGTAACCCTCTATCTTGAGTGGCTCTTGGGCTTTGGATTGGGTGAATAATTAAAAAATAATTTTTAGTTTTTATATCTCAATTTAATATAAAGTACTGATTTGGAATCTTATTTTTCTTTTCTCTCGAAAATGTTTTTCACATTGTTAAGTTCTCCGAGAAATGTCTTCAATTTTCTCATTTGCATTGGGGGGAGAGAGAAAAAGAGAAAGAGAGAGAGGGAGATAGAGAGAGGAGAGAGAGAGAGAAAGAGTGTCAGATGCCTTCGAATAACAGTCGCACTAATAGTACTTGCTTGTTAATACTAGCTCGAAAAGTAACCGCCGAATAATGATCCGTATAGAGAAATAGTATAGTGAATAGAGTAGAGAATGGCGGTCCGTATAGTAATAGAGGATAAAATAGAAATAGCGATCCGAATAGTAATAGAAGTTAGACTAGAAATGAAGATCAATTAGACGTCACGCGACTTCCAACTTATGCGTTTCCTCTATGATCACATAATCTACTTAATTCAATAATGGGTTCGCCTGTATTTGCTCACTGGAGATCTATGTTCAAACTCAAGTGTCGGCAGTGTCACTTTATTCCTATATAACAAGTTACAAAGGATGAGGAGGAAGGGAAAGAAAGAGGATGAAAAAGTTACTGATGTGGCAGTGGGAGTGATCCTACTTTTATTCATAGATTATAGAAATTGTTACTTCTTCGAATGCGGCCTCCGTGGTTCATCCTTGAGCACTAATCGTCAGTTAACGATCGTTATTTTTCCCGAATTTCTAATTACCGTTCTACTGGAAAATTGGACCAGCTAAACGGTCACGTGGTGATAGGACATGAAAGATGAACCAAATGAGTATATACTGAAGATAGGATATTCTGTGCCGTACCTTGGTATTATTTTTTTTTCTCTCCTTTTCATCATGCCGAGAATTATCTGTTATCTTTTTTTTTCTTTGTCTATTTACCTTTGGGATGATCTCAATTTCTGATATTACTAAAGCTTCTCTCTGTCAGTTAGAATCTTCAAAAATTCAAATTCAAAATTATTCGCCATCTTCTGCCTTCCTGAATTGTGTTCTTTTAGTGTTCTTTCCCTTCACTTGTGTTTTCATTCTTTTTCACCCTCAATAATGCTTTGTGTCCTAGTAGCATTATCGTCTTAGGGGTGAAATTATTTAAAATAAATAATTAATATCGGAATCTACTGCTTCTAGTTGTTCGAATAAATCGATTCTTTTCCAACCCCAATACATGCATAACATCACCGTATTTACATGATGACCGACATTTACTACGGTTGGTGATGGATTATTTCGCTTACACCACAGTTTATTGCATTCTACGTTGTTGTCGAGTATTCAGTTTTCATCGCCTGTAAACGTGTTGTAAAAAAAAGAACGTTTTTGTGACGCTTGTGTGGTGAATCTCGTACGAATATACAGTTGGGTATTTTTTTTTCTAGCGCTCATATGGGATCCGTGCATGAAGGCGAATAACATACAAGCTCAAATGATTTTTAATGCTTGATTTGGATATTTTGAGTATACTGCCTATCGATTTAAATCGGTCGCGCAGAACGAGAGGAATCTTTGAGGATAAGATTGCCTGATTGAAACTGAATAAAACGTCGTTGGCATTTCTGGCCAATTAAGATTTTATTTCCATTGATACTGCAAACATTTCTCATCACTTCTGAAGCAGATGAAGCCTTTTTGAACTTGGAAAATCAAGCAGTCTCTGAAACGATTCTCATCCATACTCATTTTTATGAGTCACATCAATTCAAACTTATTCAACTCGTCATTAAATATTCCTGAAGGGAAAAGAGAAAGATCGGAACACTAATTTATATGCGTAACTATGTCCTATGTAATCAAACAACAATTTAAAGTTATCATAGCACAGGACTTACTCTCCAACATAACACTTTATGTCCATTACTGACTTTACAATTGTTAGACTGATTAAACGGAAAAGCAAGCTTTTTACTAACAACTTCATCTTTCTTCCGAACGTGTGGTAATGAGTACAACCAACTCTGTACTTAAAATCATTTTCGCTACATTCAAGTTACGAATACAAGAGGGAATGTGAATAGTATGGAGTGTTGAAAGAAATGCTAAAGTATAATAAACGGGGGGGGATCAAAATTCGATTGCAATGCAAGTTCATCTAATTACGAAAGAAAATTGTGTATTAGTAAAAATTGCAATACAAAGTCATTACGATTTTTACTAACAAACATTTAAAGACTGAGAGAATATCCCAGAAGACACGTTATGGAATTGTCCAGTTGGAAATCCTTAAGAATATGAATAAGCAGATAGGAGGTGGAATAAGACTATCCTGAGTGGAAATATTAAAAAATAATAATAATAATAATAATAATAATAATCGCCGTGGTTGGTGACGCTTATTCGGGACTCGAGAATATTTTAAATTTCGTTAACCATGTCTGCATTAAAAAAAAGATGGAGTTTAAATGCTGAATTTCATTAGAAGCAATAAAATAAAATAATGGACTTTTTTTTTTCTTTTTTTTTTACAATGACGTTCACCCTGTACAAGTCCCAAGAGCAACTCAAAGTAGAAGATTACAGAGTAAGAGGCACAGTTTATGCGGATATGTGAAAAAGATAACGGTTAACCCTAGAATTGAAGAGGTTAAGATTGTAGTGATCGGGGAAGTATCCTCTTGGGAGTCGGTTCTACAAAGTAGTGATTCGTGGGAAGAAACTACATCAATGGAACTTACATCTCACCAATGGAATAAAAAGGGAATGAAGCTGTTTAGCTTCAATGTACGTAGTATGGCGGGACTTAGTCATGAAGGTCAGTGCTGGTGGAACTAACATGGAAATAACAATAGAGCAGCGAACGGCTTGCGTCGTTTCGTCTTTGAGAAAGGTTTTTTTTTCTCAGGTTATTCCATTACATCAGATTTCTATTTTACAATGGCGTTCACATTGTACAAGTCCCAAGAGCAACTCAAGGTAGAAGATCACAGAGTAAGAGGCACAGTTTATGCGGATATGTAAAAAAGATAACGGTTAACCCTAGAATTGAAATGGTTAAGATTGTAGTGATCGGGGAAGTATCCTCTTGGGAGTCGGTTCTACAAAGTAGCGATTCGTGGGAAGAAACTCGAGTAGAACTTACATCTCACAAATAGAACGAAGATGCTTCGATATAATGTATGTGGCATGGCGGGTCTTAGCTGTAAAGTTTAGAACGAGTGGAACTAAGGAATGTAGTTCGTCTGTACATTTTTCACGGGAATAACAATAGAGCATCGAGAATCGTGCTACGTTTTGTCTGTGGGAATCGGGTTGTGGAGAGGAAAATAATTCATCACCCACGAGGACGCGGAGTCGCTTTTCGACTGCAAAGTGATGACTGAGCATCTCCTGTCCATATATAGTCTAGAGTTTTCAGAATAAACATGAACTTATACTAGATTAAATAACTTCAACCGAACAAAACGAAACGAAAGAAAAAAAAGAAAGAAAAGAAAAATGAATCTAAGCCAGGCAGTCAATTATCACCAATGATTTATATTTTAAACGGAGACATTTTACGAAGTTTGTCTGGAATACATCCAACCATTTAAGGCTAACAAAATGAAAAAAAAAAAAAAAAAAACTGTTTAGGATTTAGGACAGTGGCATCTTTGTTTTCTTGAATGTATTCATCTTGGGCTTTAAAATACTAATTTCAATGTAATTATCAAAACAGTCTACAAATTTGTCCCTAGGGATCACCATCAGCTGTCTCATTGTGATCTTTCTTTAATCCCATCCACAGCCTGAAATATCTCTTTCAGTAGCGATTTTAGCTTTGGAAAAAGTAAGAAGTCTCAAGGAGACAAATGCAGATATTAGGGAAGAGTAGCAGACTTGGGTGTGTGGCAATGTTTTACCAAAAAACGCTCGAACGAGACATGAAAACTGCGTCGGCATGTTATCGTGTTGTATGCAATGGTCACACAGTACACAAACTCACTCAATGGCGTCTCGCTGCTGACTGAAAAACTACCCGAGATTGTTTTTTCACATATGTCAGTGTTTTATTGGTCCTCGAGTTATTTAAAATAGCTTGATAATTTCCGGACAGAAAACGTTTGTGGAAAAATTCAATGAAAAAGATACAAGGTTAATTTAAAGTCTCTATTGGTCAGCAGAATGATCTGGACAGGGAGAAATGCAAGAATACGAGAGACGAATTGGAGAACAGCTGTTAATTGGATGTATAAATAATGTTGAACAGTTACGTAATATCAATCCTTGCATATGGCGAGGAATGCTGGACAAATTTCCTCACAGAGGAGGAAGAGACTTGAGGCAACAGATGTGGTTCTACAGAAGGATGCTAAGAATACAATGGACTGAAAATGTTAGCAACGAGTAAATTTGAAGGGAAATTGAAACAAAAAAGACACTTATACTTAAAATTAGAAGGGAACAGTTGAAATTTTGAGGAAATGGTACTTGGAAAATATGACACTCACATGAAATATTGAAAGCAAACGAGAGAGAGGGTGACAGCGAGTAAACTACCAAATATGCACGTTCAAATGGCTGGGAGGTATACTAAAATGACAAATTTTAGTAAGAGTTACAAAGGATAGGACGTTAAGAAAAGCCATTATCGCCAATGTCCCGAAAGAAACACGGTACAAAGAAGAAGAAGAAGAAGAAGAAGAAGGGGAATGAGGAAGAGAAGGAGGAGGAAGAGAAGAAAAGGTGAAGGAAGAGAAGAGGAGGAAGTGAAGAAGAAGGAGGAGGAAGAAGGAGGCGGAGGCGGAGGAGAAATAGAAAAAAGAATGCGATAAGGCGACTGGGAGAATTATGAGTCATATTTTCAATTTTCTTCGACTCTGAAGAAGAGCATGCATTTAGTATATCTACTTCTGTAGAATTTCCTTCATGTATAATATCTATTTTGACATTTGTATTTCTTTCAGAAACTGTTTCCAAAGTAGTTACAAATAGGTCCTGTACATTTTTGTTTTTTTAAAAGAAATTATTAATGGAAAATACTTGCTTGTCAGATCTGTTATAAGGCTATGACCGCCGACAAATAAAATAAATATATAGTAGCGTATTTGCTATAAAATTCGACATAAGAAGCCCACTCTTTTATCAGATTCGGATAACAACCATTGGTGGCTGGAGCAAACTGACTACAAATGCACCCTCCGGGGTAAGTCGTATTAATTGTTATATATTGATCCTAGCCAGCGCGAGGCTAATAAAGAAGTAAACCATTCATAAAGGAGGGGAAAAAAAAAGACAAAAGAAAACATATACACAAACAGGAAACTGCTCTTCGAAGCCCCGGGATGACGCGATAAAAGAACAAGAAAGAAAAAGAAAGAAAACAGAGAGTGGAGGGAAGAAAGGGGATGAGATGAATCGTTCGATTTTTGAAGGGAAAATGTGAATTCGAGAAAGCAACTTCTACACAGCTAGTTCTTTTCTTCTACGCCGAAAGAAGCAGGAACAGCGGCTTCGTCCCAATCCGAACTTCCTGCAACGGAGCAAATAATTTCTATTCACTTGGGACCTCACTCGACGCGTAACGCAATCACTGATTTCTCTGTGATCGTCTGCGTGAATAGAGAGCCTTCTTTGACCCGGCTACGTCTTAGACATTCTTGTCTGTGAGCAGGTTTTAATTCAATGATACATTAAGAGTATGACAGTTTCAAATAAAAGCTACGACCATTAACTAATACTATTACTTCTAATAGACATACTTCGACTTCTAGATGCCTTGGCTCGTTTCATAATGACGTCGATTCCTTTTTTATGCAGCGCCGGTTTAGAGAATTAATCTGGTAAAACATTGCACATTTGTAAAATTCTCAGAGCAAATGTAATCTAAATAGTGCTATTTAATAAACCAGGGTTAGTCCGGCATAAGGCAACTGCAAGTTTACTAACAGCTAGTATTGCGTTCCCACGAAGACAATGTGTGACACAAGGTCGATTTCATGTGGAGCACCCGAGCGCGTATTCCGAGTCCAGAGACAAAATAATGCCCATAACCGTCCCTCCTCTTTAGTACAATAAGCGGGTACTACCCCAGGCATCTGTTCCCCGTGACCGTCACCTTTCAATATTTTCTCAGTTGCTCTCTCTCCGCAAACAGAGACACAACTGATTTACACTCTGCCCGAAGACAGACCCAACTGAAAGGTGATAACAGCGAGCCGAATAGTGGCTGAAACCTAATTGTCAGTCACACACTTAACTGACTGAATCGAGGTATATTATCCTCAGTCTTAATTAATCCTTTTTATAAACCATAATAATTTCTTTTAAATATTATGACATTGAAAAATAAAGATATTGTCATATCAATACCAGACAAAAGAAACAGTTTAATAATAATAATAATAATGAAAAGACATTATTACTATCAAGAATTATTAAATAGACTAGGTGATGAATAAAAAGTTTGAAACAATAACATGGATTGAAATAACAAAAACTTAATTTATTTTAGAGAAATGCAACTGTGACAGATTTTTATCATTAGAAAAAATAAAAAGGTTTTATTGACAGTTGAACGTATAAAAATATTTACCCAAGAGTGTTGAATTCAGCACGTTTACATGACTCCTAAAAGTGTAAAAAAATTAAAGGATCATGATAAAATAGCTTTATTAAAATCTATTATAGACTTTATTGATTGATTCAGTTTATCAATTGATAATATATCAACGTCTGTTACCGAGAGATATCACAATTCACACTCCTTCCCGACCTTTTGAACTGGAGTAGAGGTTACCCCCCTGTTTCCTGTTTAGGATTGGGTCTTGTCTGGAGTGAAGTGATTAAAAAAAATCAATTGATTGATTCAGTTATCGTCATGTTAAATATCTCAATATCCAATCTTTCTTATTAAATCTTATACTGAAAGTCAATTTGAAAGGCCACTTTTCTAGATCCCTCCACACTAAGACGGGTGTCTCCAGGTCTGTATTCTTAGAACTACTTTGTTTCTTATCTTCATCAGCTATCTTCCGGGTGTCAGCAGCACAAAATTCGGCATTTATGCGGATGATACAGCTATTTATTCATGTGTTAATAGTAAGTCCCTGTCCTGATGGAGTGTTGCCTTGACGTGGTAAAACGGCTTGAATGCTTCAACGACCCCCAGAGCTATGTTGACGGGGACTTTGGCCCTTAGCAGGTTCAACCAAATTCAACAGGTTTGTAGGATAGAAGACAGGCGAAAGACACCCTGGTCCTCCAAGTTGGGGGTTGTGCAGTAAGCTAACAACCTACTCACTTAAAAACTGGTTTGTTACAGAAACCACAACAATATCTTCAATGACATGGACAAGGAAGAGTCCTCCAATGTGGAGCGTATGGTGCGTGCTGGTGAAATGCACTGGGAAGCCAGTGCGCCGACAACTCTTCTAAGTCAGCAACCAGAATAGGAACCTGGAACATCAGAACCCTATACAAGACCATCAAAATAGCACAGATGAGAAATGCACAGGTACAAATTGAAGATCCTTGGACTGTGTAAGACAAGATGGAACGGAACTGGGCGAACAAGACTAACAAGTGGAGATACCATCATCCATTCTGAACAGGATGAAGGCCAGTCTCACATACATAGACTAGCGCTGATGATGACCCCCGACGCAATGTTAGCTCTGCTGTCCTGGGAACAGGCATCATCACGGATCCTGATACCAAGGTTCAATTCCAAAGACAGGAAAGTCACCATCCTACATGGTTACGCTCCAACAAATGCCGCAGAGGTGATAGATAAAGAGACTTTCTACGAAAAAGTCCAAGCCATCATGGACAAAGTGCCTAAAAGATATCTGAAGATCCTGGTTTTCCTACCCAGTACTGTTTGGCAGTTCTGATGAGGAAAACAAGTGTTATAGTGGAACACACCTATTCTATAGTTAATAGACTCTCCCACCTATAATAAGTAGTAGTAGTAAGAGTAACGAGTCAGTCGCTGAGTGGCTCAGTGGGTCGGTCGGTCAGTCAGTCGATGACGGACGACCGTTAGTCGGATACTAAAGTATCAGCGACCACAACTAGATTTACTCTGCGTCATACCTATTATATCAAGTTCCTAACGTTTTGTACGTCGAACCTATTTTAGTACCAACTTAGTACAAATACAAGCCTCCACTGTTAAATCACTCCATAACAACAAGAAAACACAAGGAATGGTTGACAAAGAAACATGGGCATTGATCACCGAGAGAAAAGAACTGAAAAGACCAAATTAACCAGACCCAAGACTTAGAAGAGAAACAGGAATTGCTAACACGCTATTGGGAGAAGAACTGGGAAGTGAAGAGAAGTGCGAAAAAAGACAATAGAAACTTCATTGAGGACCTGACTCAGGAAGCAGAGACTGCAGCCGTCCAAGGAAATATGAAACTCAGTTTCACCGTCAAAGAGCAGAATGGCAGTATCATCTCAGGGGAAGAGGAACAGAGAGAAAGATGGGTGGAATACTTCAAGGAAACAACAGAACCGCACCATCTGTTCCACCAGACATTTCACCACCAACCAAACTCTTCGACATTAACACTGGCTCCTCTACCAAGAATGAGATCACCAAGGTCATCAAATCTCTTAAGTCAGGGAAAGCAGCGGACCCTGACTGTATACGACCCGAAGCACTGAAGGCAGACATCCAGACTTCAACTGACATGCTGCACTCACTCCTGCACAAGATATGGGAATAAGAATGAGTGACTGAAGCATCATCAACGAACAGTCCATGGAATGGCAGACCCCCGTGTACTCAGTCTTCGTCGACTTCCAGAAAGCTTTGATAGTGTCGATAGAGACGTCGTCTGGAGACTGATGAAGCACTACGGCTTTCCACCAAAGTTTGTCACCATCATCCAACAATGTATGAAGATGCCATCTATGAAGTCATCCATGACGGGACCATTCTCACTGCAAACTGACGTTCGTCAGGGATGCATGTTGTCGCCGAAGTTCTTCCTGTTGGTTGTCGACTGAATAATGCGACAGGCAGGAGAACCGGTTTACAGTGGACCTTCATGGAGCAACTGGAAAGATTTGGACTTCGCAGACGACATCAGCCTTCTCTTCCACAAATAACATGTGCGGGTTCAATTACGTTATTAACTCTGAAAGGAGGAGGCACGGTGGAGTAATGGATAGCGACCAAATTAATCTATCAACGTTATGTTGATGATACTTTTTCTCTGTTTAATAACATAGAGGAAGCCGCTCTCTTTTGTGAAGCGTTAAATTCCTTGCACCCGTCTTTAGTCTTCACTATAGACGAAGAAATGAATAATTCTATATCCTTTTTAGATGTTCATGTGGAACGAAAGAATAATATTTTCATCACTAGTGTGTTTCGTAAAGAAACCTTTTCAGGTCTTTACACTAATTGAAACTCATTTGTCCCCCATACCAGAAAAATAAATCTGGTTAAGAACTTAGTTCATAGGGCTTTATTAATTTGTTCCTCTAGCACACTTCAACAAGAGTTGAACAAAATTCGAGACATTCTCATCAACAATGGTTTTCCAGCCAACATTGTTGACCGCACAATAAAGCGGAAAATAGAGAATTTCAATATGCCCCCAAAATTTGGCCCAGGTCTTTGCCCTATTTATCTGAAATTACCTTGGCTGGGCAGAAAATGTAAACTTTTGACTGATAAAGTTTCAAATGTTGTTTCTGCTACCTTCTTTTCGGCCAAGGTACGTGTTGTCTTTGGTACTCGTACTGTTTTTTCGTCTTTTTCCAAGGATCGTTTGCCCTATCATAATAAAAGTTCGATTATATATAAATTTAAATGTCAGTGCGAAGCTGAATACATAGGGCGAACATGTCTTCGTTTGGAAACAAGTATCGGACAACATGTACCCAGACACATTAAATTAAATTTAGATAATCGCATTCGTGTTTCGCAATCAGCTCACGATTCGGCGATCGGGCAACACCTATTAGAAAATGAGTCATGCTCAAAACGTTTCACAATGGACCTGTTTTCAATTATATGCATAGGCAGGTCCAAATATCATCTGTCTATTTTGGAAGCCATCTGCCTCAAATTATTTAAACCATCGCTTTCTAAACAAAAGGAGAATTTTTCACGATCGCTAAATTTATTTTTTGATATATGAGCAACTTATTTTCCTTTCTTACTGCTCAGGTTGGTTCATTATTATTAATTCATTATTTACGCATTTATTTTAATCGTAAATTTATTTTAATTTTACGTATATATATCTTCGTAAAATTTTAGACGTGTTCCAACCATACCATTTTGGCGTTCTTTTCATTTTCATTGTTTGTTTAAAATCATTTGCCAACGAAAGACCCTGATGAAGCGTTGGCCGAAAGGTACCTAGGTCCTGCAAAAAAAAAAAAAATGATCATACAAAAGAAATTCATTTTCTTTAAATCGATATATATATATATATATATATATATATATATATATATATATATATATATACACACACACACACACACACACACGAACATATAGATAGATAGATAGATAAATAGATAGATAGATAGATAGATGTATGTATCATTGGGTTAAGATTGAATATAAACAGTAAATATAAGAGAATAAATATTCAAAACTAAAAGGAATTTTCCTTAAACTGTGAAGTAACGAAAGATTATATTTCAGCATAAAAAATGAGTAATGCATGTAATAGACTCTAAGAGACAAAGAAAATGAATATACTTTGATGAATTGTAGCAAATATTTTCTTCAGTAGCATTTTTCATCATAAAGACTGATGTACAATTTATTTCGTCGGAAATTTTCAATTATTTATTTGTAATATATGTGGTACACTAAAAGAAAATCGTCATACTTTTTAAGGCTACACATTTTTGACATCAGGGCGTTGACATAACAGGAACTTGGTGGGAAATTAAGGAGACAAACATTTCTTAGAGTTACAAAGGATAGAAAGTTGTGGAGAGCCATGATAACTTACATATTGAAGGGATAAAGCTCACAGAAAAAAAGAAGAGGAATAATGTTGCCATTATCCTTTACTGTTAACATTTTTAAAGAATCATCAATAGTATTACTTATTTAATGAGATTGTGTAAATGTATAGTCGAATAGTAACTAGGAGGGATAGTAAAAGAACAAATATTGCTTTGACCTACGAAGGATAGGTTGTCATGGAGAGCCGTCATCACTAACATCTTGTAGGGAGACAACACATAGAAGAAGAAGGAGGAGGAGGAAAAGGAGAAGTATGTTACTATCATTCTTAATTGCTAACTTCTTTTTTCAAATTTACATTGTTTGGACTGTTGTCCTCAGCTTTATTGCTATATTCACGACGTTTCGGCCGTTGTACGCTCCGGCCTTTCTCAGGTGATTGAAATTTCGAACTGAACCCTTTATTTCGTCGACCGGGGTAGGTTGTTGTAGTTCCACGTGCCATGTCTCTTCTGATGAGGACAACAGTCCGAACACTGTAAATAATGTAAATAATTACAATACCTCATCTCAGATATATCGACAGATATTCTTTTAATGAATCTCCAAAAGTGTTACATGTCTAACAAGTTGTGTAAATGGATAGCAGAAGGGGTACTTGAAAGGATATAGCCATCAGAAGACAAATATTGCTTAGGGCTGTGAAAGATAAGAAGTTGTGGAGAGCCATGTTCATCCACGTCCTGCAGGAATAATGCTCATAAAAGAAGAAAACACTCTAGTTTTTGTTATGGCCTCTTGTTATCAGAGTCGGTGCCAAGATATTTACAAAATATAAAGAGCCGAAAAAAATCTCATCTTCCTGTTGGCGAGGCCTGGCTTATATTAGAACAGAATAGTTCCGACCTAGTCTAGCCCTGATAGTTTTTTTTTTATCAGTGTGTCATAATTTACTTCTCTGTAATTCCGCTTTTTTCTATGACTTCATTCATTCATCATTCTTTCTGTTGTAACATTTGTGATGATAACCAGATTACGTGATAAAGAAATGTAGAAAGCTACATTAAAAAAAAGAATCTTCCTAGAGTCAAAACAGTCCCTTGTCACCCTTCTTAACCTTTCATAAATAAACTGCCACAAAAGATTATAACCAAAATGCTGCAAAATAACACTGTCGTATTAGTCATATATTAAATGAAAAATAAAAAAAGGATGTTTAAAAGTGTATTTAAAAGCCTCATAGCATGAAATACAATAATATTTTGAATGTTATCTTCTAGTACTTGATGCAATATAGTTTTTTTTTTTAAATATAGTCTAGTAGCATGAAATAGTCTTTTTGTAATTATGTCTAGTAGCATGAGATGTAACATTGGTCGGTTTCTACTTGAGTCTGTAGCTAAACTTTGGTTAGATTTATAGTTGAGTCTGAAAGCACCTTCTTGGGAGATAGCATCTTTTTTAACGTAGGGTCTTCCCTCTCTGAAAGGATGCAGTCGGGGTATAGAGGGCACAGTTAACAGAACAATTAACGTTCGTAAATTAGCAACCTTGATATTGTGATAAAAAAGAAAAATGTAAGAAAAACTAGTCAGAAATTAATAATAGCAATGATTCTTGTTTTCCTGATTAGAAGCACTGAATCGATTAAACAAGCCAGATCACACAGTGATCTAAAAAGCGGAAGGAAATTTACTTTCTTGCGTCAGAGAAAATACATTTCTGATGATTTTATGGTATATCCAGTTAAATAAATAAAATAATCAAGAAAAAAAAATCCGACAATATTGTCGTTTGTTCTTGCCCCAAAAGCAAGCTTCAAGAAAGAAATAATATGCAAAGTCCCCACCCTTTATCAATCCGCAAGGATAGTTAAATTTTCTAAAGTAATTTGGCAAATGTATCAGTGAAGTACAAAACAGACCGGTCTCTTGAGAAGATGTCCGCAAAATAGTGAAATTAGATCTCAATATTTTCTTGCTCAATATTAGAAGGGAAATCTGATGACTGAGTAGAAGGTTAGTGCTTGTCTTCCCAAAGAAACAATTATTATCACGTTTTCAAGCAATCCCTTCCTAAATCTCCAACCCCCCGCCACACACACACACACACACATATTATATATAGGTGTGTCTACGTATGTTTTTATTTCTCATGGGCCTCTTTTCGGTATTTTAAAAACAACCAGATAAAATGTGGAAAAACAAAGAATGACTCGCACTAGAAACAAATAAAAAAAAGCGAAAAGCACAAATATTAAGATATAGTATTGCTTTCATTTCAGAGTTAATTTTACGGTTCAGCTTTCGTCCAATGACACGACGATATGCAGCAAGGCAGACTAAAATCTAATGCGCTTGTATTACAAAGTAAAAAGAGGATACCGCTTTTTCTTACTGATTCAGACTTGGATAGTTTAATGGTTTACAGAAAAGACCAGTATCTCGAAAAAGCGTTTCTTTCTTTCATTCTTTCTTCAACACCCCATGTGGTATCTATCTATCTATCTATCTATCTATCTAGGGAAATTTTTTGACAAAGTGGAAAAAGTTTACTTGTGACGCGTTTCATCCGTCAGGACTTCATCGGACTAATTTAGAGTCTTTTCTTTTTATCACAGTGTAGAATGTCTATTTACAAAACTGATGGAAAGAAAAAGAAAAAGAAAAAGAAAGAGACTCTAAATGAAGTCGGCTGGAAAAAAAATTCTAAAATTCCCAGCACCCCTCTGTCGTGCGCATGCGTAGTCATATCAACATAAGAAAAATTAGTCCGACGAAGTCCTGAAGGACGAAACGCATCACAAGTAAACTTTTTTCATTTTGTCATAAAATTTACCCAATACTGTTCTTGATATATAAAAATCTATCTATCTATCTATCTATCTATCTATCTATCTATCTATCTATCTATCTCGGTCTCTTCATATCAATAGATGTAAATTTGTACACCAATAATTTCTTTTTTGTCTATTTATTAGGTGTCAAAGAAAATATCCAGTGCCCTCTACATTTTTTTTATAGTAAGGTTCATCCTGTACAAGGCCCGGGTACCACTCGAGGTAAATGGTTACGTTAAGGCGTAGTTTATATGGATAGGAGGGGAAGATAACGGTTGACTTGAACGGGTTAGGATTGTAGTCATCGAGGAAACATCCTTTTGAGAGTCTGTTCTACAGGGCAGTGGTTACCAGGAAGAAGCTGAGTAGAACTTAATTCTCGCCGATGAAATACGGAGGGAATATGGGTGATTTACTGCTATGTAAGTGACATGACGGGTCATAGCCGTAAAGGCCAGATCTGGCGGAACCAAGCAAGCCAGTTCGTTCGAGCATTTTCCATGGTAGTAGCGATAGAGCAGTGAGAGACTAGCCATATCTCACCTGTGAGACAGAGGTTGGCGTGTGGAAAATAATTCTCCAACAAGCACTAGGAGACATTATCGAACTCTATCAAAATTGGAAAATGGCAATAGTATTCCATTTTCGGTCTGATCCGGCTCTTTTAAGGTAGAGGATATCACGAAGAGTCCCGTACTTACTGGAGCAGTACAGGGAGGCGATAATTTTACCTGCATCTCTATCGATGGATCGTATATAAGAGTTCCATTTGAGGACAGGTGTGAGTTTGAGGCCCAATATCCTCTCAAGGTATGTGGCCTCCTCCAGAAGACATCTGTGCATCGTGACTGGCGGTAGTTCGAAGTCTGATATGCAGTGAAGGAATATAACCAGTTTGGTTTTAGAGGCATTGAATGTAACCAGTCATTTTTTTGTCCATACTGGGAAGTTAGTGTTCCATCGGAAGAGAGGTCAGCTGTTATTCTCTGATCGTCATCTTTCAAAATTAGAAATTGAATACACAGTAAAAATCCAGATAATAATAATGATAATAATAATAATAATAATGATAATAATACAAGGACCTTGAAATAGAAATCTCGAAAATGTGGCATATGGGAACATCAACAATCCCTGTTGTAGTTGGAGCCCTAGGACTGGTTGGAAAAGATTGCAGTAGACTAAGGGATTCCTGGAAGTCCATGCCTCAAGGAGATACAAAAAATTGTTCTGACAAGTACAGCCCACACCTTACGAAGGGCTTTATCTATGTAATTTAATTTATTTTTTTTTTGTCAATGGAAAGTGTCATGACGCCATTTCTAACCTTAGGTCCGGGACCCGGAAAGAAATGTGTAAACACCAGAAATCAAAGACAATAATAATAATAATAATAATAATAATAATAATAATAATAATATACCTTTAAAAAATTGTACTCGCGAGTACAACGCCCACATTACGAAGAGCTTTATATATGTAAAATGTGTGTGTTCTTTTTTTTACAAAGATGATCAGTGGAAAATTCATAGAGGAGGGGAGGGAGAATATCAGTTTTTTCTCAGAGTGATTATTTGTTCTGGGAATTTGACAAAATGCCGATCCGTTTTCGTATCAAAGTTATATTTATTTTCTCATTGAATAATGAAATTCCTTCTGAACCTTTAATCTTCCTGATTCTGTAGCAATGCGATAACCACTAAGCTATCCTATAATATTTACCTCCAAAGAAAATTCAAACAGATCGTTTTAAACGCTTTACAGAAAAAGACGAATATCGATTCCCGTGAACGATTATTATTCGTTTGCAAAGCTCTGAAAAGAAGATTAATAGAATCCGACTATTGTCCGTTGATTATTTATCCTCTTAAAATCTAACGTACCTTAATAGATTCATGATGATATGTAGTATCCATTAAAAGACATGGTAAAACAAAGCTATCCATTTGAATTTTGAGGAGTTATATAAGTTACTAAAATCGATTGCAATTTAATAACTTCAAAGTTAATCTCACCCTATCGGTTTGAGTCAAGAATTCTTCGACTACATCCTCGTGCAATGGGGTAAAATTTACCCCCAAAGGAAACCGCTTGTTTACTCTACCGTCCCTTTTTCTCGTGCAAACCAAACCTGTGTCAAACGTTTTAGTTCTCGTGTAAACCGGACCGGTGTCGAACGTTGTGGCTCTCGTTCAAACCGAACCTTTGTCTACCGTTTTGGTTTCCATGCAAACCGGATCTGTCTCTACCTATCTACTCTTTATCAAAATGGCAGAATTTAGCATTAAATAACCTGGTAAATATTGATATGGGTTAAAAGAAAACAAAACAAACTAAACCAATCAAAGTTAAGCAGGGAATGTGTTACTAGCTTCATTTTGCAAAAATACGTACCCTTTTTATGTTTGCCAATGTAACAGATGGTAGGTCACTTTTAAACCCAATGATTACCTTGTCTTGGAGTAGTGATTACGGAGTCTAGTGTGATCGACTTTTATTACGGAGTAGGGAATTCGAGCATCATTGGGTGCACTATACAATATTTGATATCAAATACTCAAGAAGGATTGATATGTCGTCAAATCAACCAATCCAGTGTAGATGCATTCAGCAAGGATTTAACTCATTATATGGGAAATGATCCCCAAGTCGAGTCTGCTGTAATCTCCAAAGTCTATCCCGAATTCTAGCATCAGAAGTCGTTTATAAAGGGATTTATAAAGAATCAGGCGCTCACCTTACAATGTGTAATTTTTTTTTTTTATCAAACCCCTGTTTTGCCGTGTTGGTGATAAGGATTACATGAAGACAAAAATAGGTAATATTTGATAGTGATGTTTTTTACTTTTTTAACATTCTACATTTCAGATCGTGGAATGTGTATAGAAGACTGAAAGACAAACAATCAATGTTTAGCCAGCAGAATAATATATTTTAAGTTATTAAATAGTGTAAGTTTTTACATCTTTACAGTAATCCGTAGATATTAGCTCAGGACTAAAGAGAAATATATCTATAACGGATAGAGTTGTAAGCTCCGAGCGAACACCAACAACGATTCATCTCGACCACTCCTCATGGAGGACTGAAACGATATGACACAAGTAAAGAGAAATATATCTATAACGGACAGAGTTTTAAGCTCCGAGCGAACACCAACATCGATTCGTCTCGATCACGCCTCATGGAGGACTGGAACGATAGGCCACAAGTGAAGAGAAATATATCTATAACGGATAGAGTTGTAAGCTCCGAGCGAACACCAACAACGATTCATCTCGACCACTCCTCATGGAGGACTGAAACGATATGACACAAGTAAAGAGAAATATATCTATAACGGACAGAGTTTTAAGCTCCGAGCGAACACCAACATCGATTTGTCTCGATCGCTCCTCATGGAGGACTGGAACGATAGGCCACAAGTAAAGAGAAATATATCTATAACGGACAGAGTTGTAAGCTCCGAGCGAACACCAACATCGATTTGTCTCGATCACTCCTCATGGAGGACTGGAACGATATGACACAAGTAAAGAGAAATATATCTATAAAGGACAAAGTTGTAAGCTCCGAGCGAACACCAACATCGATTTGTCTCGATCACTCCTCATGGAGGACTGGAACGATATGACAGAGAAATATATCTATAAAGAGAAATATATCTATAACGGATAGAGTTGTAAGCTCCGAGCGAACACCAACATCGATTCATCTCGATCACTCCTCATGGAGGACTGGAACGATATGCCACAAGTAAAGCGAAATATATCTATAACGGATACAGTTGTAAGCTCCGAGCGAACACCAACATCGATACATCTCGATCACTCCTCATGGAGGATTGGAACGATATGCCACAAGTAAAGAGAAATATATCTATAACGGATACAGTTGTAAGCTCCGAGCGAACACCAACAACGATTCATCTCGACCACTCCTCATGGAGGACTGGAACGATATGACACAAGTAAAGAGAAATATATCTATAACGGACAGAGTTGTAAGCTCCGAGCGAACACCAACATCGATTTGTCTCGATCACTCCTCATGGAGGACTGGAACGATATGACACAAGTAAAGAGAAATATATCTATAACGGACAGAGTTGTAAGCTCCGAGCGAACACCAACAACGATTCATCTCGATCGCTCCTCATGGAGGACTGGAACGATAAGCCACAAGTAAAGAGAAATATATCTATAACGGATAGTGTTGTAAGCTCCGAGCGAACACCAACATCGATTCATCTCGATCACTCCTCATGGAGGACTGGAACGATATGCCACAAGTAAAGAGAAATATATCTATATCGGATACAGTTGTAAGCTCCGAGCGAACACTAACATCGATTCGTCTCGATCACTCCTCATGGAAGACTGGAACGATAGGCCACAAGTAAAGAGAAATATATCTATATCGGACAGAGTTTTTTGAACACCAACATCGATTTGTCTCGATCACTCCTCTCCAAGAAATATATCTATATGAACAAGTGAACACCAACATCGATTCGTCTCGATCACTCCTCATGGAAGACTGGAACGATAGGCCACAAGTAAAGAGAAATATATCTATATCGGACAGAGTTTTAAGCTCCAAGTGAACACCAACATCGATTTGTCTCGATCACTCCTCATGGAGGACTGGAACCATAGGCCACAAGTAATATGAACTCTGATTACCTGATAGCAGCTGTCCAAATTACAAAGATGACCGATTTATATCAAGTTTCTGAACACTTGAAATGAATCATTGTCTCGTGATACATCATCTTGCTTTCCTACCATCCTCTAACACATCATCTTCCAGAATCTGTACCCTGTAAGATATTCATAATTCTTCTATTGTTTGAAGATTTTGTCATTTCCGTTTTACCAAGCGCTTAAGTGCTGCCAATCTCTTAGAATGAGTGACATGACCTCCAGATCAACCATTGTTCCGGAGATTCCTGAAACTGAACTTATTTATTCCTTATGCCAATGTAACCTATTTCTTTCTTTTCATCTTATTATTTCCTATTGTTTCAAGATTTTCCCTTGAATTTCAATTCTAATGTTTATCTGGGTCAATGTGTCATTCATACTACAGACTGCTGATGTTTTTTTTTTAACTTTCGCTATCTCTCGTATACAGGGTTGAAGTATCCTTATCCACCCCTATTCCAATTGTAAAAAAAAGGACGTACCATCTGGGCAGCTTCTTCCCTAGAATCGCTACTTTGCAGATTTCTGAGAGGATGGCTCCCCAATCACTACAATCGTAACCTCATCAAGTCTAGGGTCAACAGTTATCTACATACAACAACCTCATTAAGTTACCCTCTAACTTGAGTAGGTCTTGGGCCTTGTATTTCTTTCTTTAGGGAACATTTTTCTGTTTTTTAAAGAAAAAGAAAGAGAAAAAAGCATATTTGGGTTAGGTATGTCTATTAGTGGCTATACGATTTGAACTTTATTACATTGTTAGCGCTGCAGTTGAGTGCAATTTGCTTTTCCAGCCAACAAGTTACTAAATTAGCCTAATCACAAATGTCTACTACCACTAAAATTTAAAATGCAAGATAAATCATTTTTCTGCCTTACAACACTGTTAAACTTTGTGCTACGGTAGTTGCTTAAGCTTAATCTGATTCATAACCCTTTGAAGATCAAACTTATGACACAGGTGAACCGTCGGCGGGATTAGAATCATATCTTATTAAAATCATATTTACAATACTGTATGTCAAATTTTGTCTTATGTCGAATCATATCTTATTTACAATAATATCTTACGTACAATCATATCTTTTTTTTAATCATTTCGCCCCAAGTAAGACAATAAAGCCATTAAGATGCAAGGAGTTACTGAGTGTAAAATATGAGAAAGAGAAAAACGTTATCAAGGAGAGAAAACAATAAAAGACCAGGAATTAAGACGACGAAAGATAATTGATATTGCATTTATGTCTTTATTTTTTAAGTTTAAAGTTGACCAAAAGTGAGGGGCCAAAGGGAGTTCCATAATCGAGAAATGCGAGAGAAAAAACAGTTAGCATAGAATCTACAGTTACGTCTATAGTCAATTCAACTTTAAAATGATGAAACCTAGCGTATTTACAATCATATGTAGGATCATGACTTATTCAGAATGTTATCTTATCTATAAACGTATCTTATTTATATACTGAATCCATTACGTATTGTGCTAGATAATTTTTCTCTCCTAAATCTATCTTACATATCTATAAGTCTACCATTCGTCCATACTTAGAGCATTACTGCCACATATGGTCTGGTGCTCCCACCACATAACTAGAGATCCTTGATAAGAAGTTGCCTTCCTGTGCCTTTTCTATAAATACTTCTGTGTTAAATGTTCGAGCTTTGGATGAGCTCTTCGCCAGGGTATCTAGATTTTGCGAATTTAAGCGCAGTACTAGACTTGCGACGAGGTCTCACCAATTTACAGTTGTATTGGCGAGATGTAACCGTAAGTTCTATGCTAATAGTTTCTTTTCTCGTACTTCTCGCTTGTGGAACTCTCTTCCAGTTCTATGCTTTCCAGCCAGCCTTAATCTTCAAAAGTTTAAACCTCTATCTATAAAAGGCAGGATGTGTGTGTGTGTGTGTGTGTGTGTGTGTGTGTGTGTGTGTGTGTGTGTGTGTAACGAATGCACGGACGCAATTTTCGACGGATTTGCACCAAAATTTACATGCACATGCTCCAAGTTAGCGGAAAGGGCAAGGACCGACTTTGCATTTCCCAACTAACATCGATAGTGGAAATAATCTTCTACGACAGTTTTCATGTAGTTTGCGGTCATTTTCTACTGGCCAGAGTGAGAGCCTATAGCTGGCTGCCACGAATACGCAGGAAGATTCTACTGGCCAGCGTGAGAGCCAACAGCTGACTTACACGAATGTTAACTAGCATGTTAGCATGCAAAAAAAATCGATAGCTTCATTCGTCACAAGTGGGAAAAATTTAAATCTGCATGGCACTTTACTTCAATTGGCTCATTCGCTTGCTTAAACTCGACGTTGATTCTGATTCCGCAGAACTGGATTGGGTGTGAAAAAGTATTTGTTGTTAACATTCTTGTTTCATTCGGTTTTTCCAGTTACGAGTCCTTTTTTAAAGCTGATCGTTTTGTGTTCATTTTGTTTAGTTTTTTTTTTCCTAACAGATTTAATGTTTAGTATAGAGCTTAGAAAAAAAATTTGCAGTGTGAGATAGGCAAGAAGTAAGGCATGTAGCAACATCAGCACAGCAAAGGGCACTCCTTTAAAGGCAAGGAAGGGCAAAAATATTTTAAGTCAAGTGATAGCGATTGCTGTATGAGTCGTACGATTTTGAATCAACGTGCAACATCGGGCCATGCTTCTAGTATATATATATATATATATATATATATATATATATATATATATATATATATATATATATATATATGTATGTAATTAATACAAATATAAAATTTATCACTTAGCTGATCTAAAGTTTCCTCTAGCAATCACTCCGTCAACTCGTCAGGGGATATCAGCAATCGATTATTTATTTTCTCGTTTTTTCTTTTATATATACACTTTTCAAGTGATAGCGATTGCTGTAAGAGTCGTACGATTTTTGAATCAAGCACGGGCAACGCCGGGCAACGCCGGGCCATGCTGCTAGTGTAATGTCAATCGCTTTCTACTCTCCTCCTGATTGCTTTTCTTTTGTTTTTGCCTCTTATTAAAGTTTCTGTTTTCTAATTCTTCCACCCCTGTAACCATTTATATCCTAGTGGCTTTATTGCATTGCTTGGGGGTGAAATCGATTAAAATAATCATATCTTATTTACAGTCATATCTTATGTAGAATAATATCATATTTACAATCATATCTTATTTACAATATCTTATGTTTCATTACATCTTATGTAGAATAAAATATTGTTTATAATCAAACTTTATTTATAATCTTTGGTTCATTGATTCGATTTCTACGGTTCATCAACAATTTGCAGGCTATTCAATGCCAGAAAACATCTTTTGATCGTGCTAATTTTTTTAGACAATAATGGCCCAGTGATAGAAGTTTTACAAATTAACCCATAGCTGGGAGGAGAAGTGTATTCATAGCTTTCCCAAGGCTATTTGCGCGTAAGTGAATATAATGAATCCAACTTGGAACTCAGCTCTCCGATTAAAAATTTTGAGTCATTATCCATTACATTACCCGCGCCTCTGTGACGGTTACACACCTGGCCCAGGGTCGGATCCTTTGGTTACGGCGCCAACGGTGACGTCGCTCCTCCTGGGTCCAAGCGTGCCGCTCCAACCCCTTGGTCAGATGATCACCAGCCTCGCCTTTCCCGACTCGCTTCCAATACCTGGTCACTAAAGCAACTGTACCGATCTCCGGTCTGTCTACCCACGCTGTGTTTAGATCTTAGACAGACGGGACCAGCAGGGATTGGGGCCGATACAAGTTGAGTCCGACGGGGGGTGGCAAAACACAAATAAAAGAGAAAATAAACTCACGAGACAAAAAGATTGCTGATGAAAAAAAATGGGTAACAACCCTTTATATCTTAATGTCCGTTACATAAAAACAAAATTGTTCTCATTTCCCAACCCGCTCTGTGGACTATGGCACCAAGCTTCTATCACACAACCTAAAGATTTCGAATTGCCTACTCTTTAGAATTGTGTATGTCGGAGTGTGGTTTGGTTCGACACTGGGGCTAATTTCTATCGATCATTCGCAGTTGATTCTTCTCTTCGACTTGAGTTGTATTTCTTCTTCTTCGTCGACTTAGGCTGGAAGTTCTCTTGTCTTCGACTTGGGTTGTATTTCTTCTTCTTCGTCGACTTAGGCTGGAAGTTCTCTTGTCTTCGACTTGGGCTGGAAGGATCTCTTGCCGCAACTCAGCCGCAACTCTCTGTCGTCCGAGGTGATCTCTTCTCGCTGCCGTCCGGGGCTGAACTTCCCCTGTCTTCGACTTGGGCTGGAAGGATTTCTTGTCTGAGGATTCTTTTGCCCGCAAAGGGGCGAGTGAATCGGGCCTGATGCCCGCGTTCAGGCTCTTTCCCTGCCCGCGGTTCAGCTGCAACTCCACTCCAACTGATTTCTGTCGACTGGGGTCCTGCTTTTATTGACGCCGCAACAAACTGGGGTGGGTCTGTCGGCGTCAGGGGTTTTCTCGATAATTCCAAAAGTCGCATTATTTTTGATTTCTCATTATCGCTATTGTTTTCACCCCTACTTCCTCACAGTGCCTTTTGTGGGGAGGTGCACACCCATCTCTCTTAGTCTCTCGTATGTCAGGTGACCGTTTTCGACCAATGGTTCCTGATCGGGCATTTCTTTTCTTCTTTTTCTGCAGATCACGTGACCGTTTCCGACCAATTGTTATTGATCGAGCATCCTTTCTCCTCCTTTCGGGCGTGGTTACATCGTTCTTGTTTTAAAAAACAAAATCCAATTTTGCCCTTTTCTGCACGTACGAAAAATGACAATCTTGGCTTTCTCTCACCTGGGCTCTGTCAACCAGCCCGCCGCTAATTAGTTGTGACTTCAGGAAAGAATATTGTCGCCATCTGTGATCTGAGACAATCGTTTTTTTCACCTCTTGTTTTTTTGTCAGACCCGGCAGTCAGAAAATCTTAATTTATCTGAATTGAAAACATCTTTCACTCGTCAATGTGGGGTTCTAATTTTTTAACAGGTCAGAATCTGTATACCGTTCCACCGGTCACTCCCCTCAACCCAAAAGACACTTTTTCTCTGATTAAGATTTCGTTTTCATTGTTCCCAAAATTTCTCTTTATCCAAATTGATAAGATGTCTTTCTACGCAAAAGTAGGCTAGATGCTTTGACCGATATCTGGTTTTCATCAAGCGGCCCGTTTTGATATCATGTCTTTTCCCTTTCTTTTTTTTATTATTTCTAATTCTATTCTTCCAATTGTCTTTAAAAAATTCGGTCAACATGCTAGCTAAGATATCTTTCTGACTCATGTTTTGTTAATGACCGCTTTTTGTATTTCTCGACCTCTCTCTTTTGCTTTTTCTCTTTTCCTCTCTTTCCCCTTCCTTCTTCTTTCCTTAGGATCGTCTAAGTACAATCTTAGTGAATTATTTTCAACTCAATTATTTTCCGTTTTAAAAAAAATCAACAACCTGTTTAGTAAACCGAGTAAAAAAAAATTAAATCATATTTCTATGAATATTTCTAATAATGCAAGGTGCCACACCTCAAAGCTTACAGCATCTGGTATTTCCATGTGGTCACTCATCTAGTTACTTACCAGGCTTGACACTGCTTAACTTCAGTGATCATACGGGAACGGGTGTTTTAACGTGATGTGCCCGTACCATATCTTATCTATAATCATATAGAACGCAGGTGTTCCTCAAGGCTCCATCCTAGGTCCCACTCTATTCCTTATCTACATAAATGACCTTCCTGACGCAATAACTTCCCAAGTTGGCATCTACGCGGATGACACCACAATTTATTCCTGCCACAAAAACAAATCTAGTCTCGTTGACAAAACTCGCTTGGCCGTGCGTCTCGAAAAGGACCTCCAATCAATTGTGAACTGGGGCATGAATTGGCTGGTCAACTTCAACGCTTCTAAGACAAAACTGTTCTCTTTTAATCACCACAGAGATCCTTCCCTTCCCTCCATTAGAATGTCTGACGCTCAGCTTCTCGAGAGCAACTCTCTGCTTTAAGTTGGCTCCCTGAGCCGCGCTAGGAAGTTTTTCTTCCCGGAGTCGATCCTCCAGATCTACAAACCCACAATTCGACCTTGCATGGAGTATTGCTGCCATATATGGTCTGGTACCCCTTCTGTTTGCCTCGGGGTTCTTGATAGGCTCCAGAGGCGGATATGCAATGTGGTTGGCCCTGCCCTGGCGTCTCGTCTACAGTCACTTTATCACAGACGCGCCGTCGCCTCCCTCTGTCTGTTCTACAAATACTTTCATGGAAATTGCTCCGAGGAGCTGCATTCGCTGGTTCCCAGACGTCATGAGTTCCAGCGCCTTACGAGGCTGGAATCCCGCTCTCATCCCTTCACTGTCGAAACTCCTAAATGTAGCCGTCTCTTCTACTCTAATAGCTTCATGTATCGCACCTCTCGCCTGTGGAACTCCCTTCCATTTTCCTGTTTCCCTGTGAGCTATAATCTCCAGCTATTCAAGTGTAATGTCAATCGACATCTCCAGTTGCCTTGATCTATCCACTACCCTCATCCTTTCTTCTATCACTCCTATCTGATCTTGCTCTAAATTTTCTGTAACCCATTGCGTCCTAGTGGCTTCCCGCCTTGCTTGGAGTGAAATGCTTAAAAAAATATAGATAGAGAGAGAACCATAGATCCCTACTATATTTAGAGTATCTTATAGAGAATAATATCTTTGTAGAATAATATCTTATTTTCAATCATATTTTATGCAGAATCCTGTCTTATATTGTTCGACAACAGGTGTGTGAGCTTCTATTTAAAATCTTATTTATTTCTCCGCTTTTGAAACCGTTGCTAAAAGGCAAAAATACATGGCAGGATAAAAGAAAAGGTAAAATACTTTTTCTTCTCCTTTTCTACTTTGCTGATTATCCATCTTAATAAGATATTTGCATCGCGCTAATCTGACTTAAAAAATAAAAATAAAAATCTGCTAAGATTCAGTCGTCAAAAAGTTATGAGAACAACGCAGCTAGTAAAGTACCTTGTTGGTTGCATTCTATTTTGTTAATAGATTTCAGATGTTCCCTAACAAATAACTAATATAACTAATAATACAGGGTGATTGAAAAGTAACTCTCTATATTATGTATGATGGACTCTCCCGTCTAAGTATAATTTTTACAAGACGGGAGAGTACATCATACATAAAATAGGGAGTTGCTTTTCAATCACCCTGTATATAACAACTAATAGCTATAACTAATAAGAACTATGTAAGTGAATAAATACAGAATGTCAGGACGTATAAGCAATCACTATGAAAAACAAGTGTTCTTGAGAAAAACAGCCATCAGAAAACCACTGTAACTTGCAACAAATTAGATCGCTGTACGATAGACGAAAAGAGAAGGTATTTATTCTCAACGTTTACAATGTCAGCCATTTGCAGAAACTTGTAAATCTTTGAAAGAAATTATCAGATTTTAACGGGGAAAATGGAGCAAGACAAGTTGAGCCGATAAATACAGATTTCAAATATAGATCAATTCTGAAAAAAAAAAAAAAATGAAAGAAAAAAAAATCACCTATCACAAACGCTCGTAAAGTTCTTAGCATCAATGAAGCATATCTAACCGGATTAAAGATTATAAGAAAATGAAACGCTTTGGTTACTGAGTCGCTTGCATCTGATTCGCTGTCGAATAGATTTGGGTTTCGCACAAAAATTCGTTTTGTCATGGTGGAAATCTTATAGAAATGGAAGGATAAACTTTCATTTTATGTAGCTGAGTTGAACAAGTGAACAACTTCATAAAGGCATATAAAGCGTTGTTCCTAAAAGTATAAATAAACACAAAACACACACACACATATATATATATATCCACTTTTATATTATATATATATATATATATATATATATATATATATGTAAAATATAAAAGTGGACACTCAAGTCAAGACCCAGAGGCAATAGTCTGTTTTCATACTAAACGCAATCGTCAGGCCATGTGCGTTTTGTTTTTGATCGACTATTCATATCCTTAGCTATGATTAATTAATGATTAGCATGTCATTGGATAATTTTGCTATTACGTCAGGTATATATATATATATATATATATATATATAGTGATTGAAAAGTAACTCCCTATTTTATGTATGATAGACTTTCCTGTTTTGTAAAAATAAAGTTAGACAGGCGAAAACAAAAAAGAGATATATATATATATATATATATATATATATATATATATATATATATATATATATATATATATGATAGTTTCATTTGTTTTTTTACGGTTTATCAAACGTTTGTGGGTTGTGTTTGGCCAGAAATATTTGGGGATTGTAAGAATTTTGGGGAGATAATACTGATTTGCTAATATAGGTGCTACTAATTAACCCATAACTGGAGGAGAAGATCTGGATTCATACCTTTCCCCAATGATATTTGCGTGTAAGTCAATATAACGAACCCAACTGGAATTGGAACTCAGTTCTCCGATTTCTAACTCCGAGACATTATCCGATACACCACCCGCACATCCAGGCTTACCGTAGGTAAGTACTGGCATTCCTCAGCAGTCACTCCTCTAGATCATGACCAGGCTCGACATTGCTTAGTTTCGATGATATGGTGAGAAACGGTGTTTTAACGTGATATGGCCGTAAGACAGTAATATGTAAGAACGTTTGATATTTTATTGTTATGTATGTAAGTATGTATTGATACAGTTTTATAAACATACATATATACATAATCGAAGAAAGCATTAAAATAAACACTTTACCATTGGAGTAGATTTTCATATTCATCGACCGTTGAAAAATTCGGCCGGAATTTTCTCTTGCACGATTCTTTCTCCATTTCCGATTATTCAATTGTTCGTTCTATCGCCTTGTTTTCTGATGTATCTGCCTTTGAAACGACATTGCGTTATTCCGTAAGTTCTCCACGTTCGTCTTCGTACATCTTCATGTTTTATTTTTTTTTGTTGTTTTTGTTCTTTTTTCTCTCCCCATTTTCAGGTATCTAACTTAACTCACACCAATGCTTTTATTCAAACCCCTTGTTAGAGTGACAGTCCCGGCGCTTGTTTTCATCATGACATTTCTTCTCCAATTTACATTTATCCTTTCTTTTCTGTTTCTTTTATATTTTCCACTCTTCTTTCGTTCATTCCTATTTTAATACAGGCATTCTTCCGCTTCCGTTTTGAGCTTTTGGCTTTAGTCTTTGGCGTCTTTTGTTTTACGCGTTCATTTTGTGTTTTAATTAACTCTTTTTTTGTCCCTCCCTATTCCTTCAATTTTTCCTTCTCGCTTTTATTACGCGTGTTTTTCATTCGATTCTATTATTCGTTATCTTGTTTGCATTTACTTTCTGAGATGTTGACTCTTTCTGCATTTCGTGTCTTGCTTTTTGGTTATATGCCATTTTTATCTATCTATCTATCTATCTATCTATCTATCTATCTATCTATCTATCTATCTATCTATCTATCTATGTTCCTTTTTACATATCTCAGTTTCTATGTTCATTAAATTTATATATGGGTAGATATAAAAATTACTTCTATTCGTTTTGTTGATCTACATTTGATTATGATGTCTCTTTCTATGTCTCCAGTTTTTGATATCTATTTTCTATCAAGTTAGTTCTGTCTATTATATCTATCTTTATCTAGCTATTTCAGTTTATCCATTCTTTCTTTCTTTCTTTCTTTTTTTCTTTCTTTCTTTCTTCATTGTTGTCTTATCTATCTATCTATCTATCTATCTATCTATCTATCTATCTATTTCATCTTATAGAAAACATTTTTCAATTGATTTTTCTCTTTTCCATGCTCATCGTATATTTCTCTCATCGTATACTTTCCTTCATGTCTTCGTTTTATTTATCATTGAGGTTTATTTTATGATGAACGTGTAACATATGTAGCCCTTTCTTTCTTTTATCTTTCTTTCTTTTGTTTTAAGCTTTGATTTCTTAGCCTCTTATCTTCTTCTTCTTCATACTCAGTGCTAGCCAGATTTTACATGGCTTGAATCAGATATCCATACAAATGCTCTAACTTTAACACAGTCTATGTTACATGTTTCACGTGCAAATAACATTCGATTATTGTTATCTTTCGCGCATGCGCACCACACACAACAAACGTACGGAACAGTTTACAAACAAGCGAGCAATAGTGGTTGCATTTGTTTTGTGCAAGCAGTGCACAAACACACATATATCTACATCCATCCCCTCTCTCACTCACTTACGCCCTCCCCACACACGCACACACCGAAAAGGATACACAAAAACGATATTCGCGCATAGACACATGTTAATAAATATACACAAATATACAAGTATTTCATGCTTTGTGTCCTTATAGTGCATTCGAGAGATTGTCTCTGTAGGAGAGGAAGAAAGAGAGAAGAATTTCAGGAGAATTTTTCTTGTTGTTTAGAGCTTGTGAAATTTAAGCATGCGCAGTTGTTTTAGTTAAAGGACAGCGCTGAATTCATCCAAGGATTTTTCAAACAAAATATATGTGAGGGTGGTGGGGATCTATCTTAGTTCCTTCATAGAAGCCACTCACGATCTAATATAAGAATGATTTAACTTTCATTGTGAGTAAGAATGTGAAAGTGTCTATGTTCTTTACCGATCCGTGTATTATGAAAGCCGGAAGTAGCGGATAAGAAGACGGGCGGGAAGCCAGGAATAACACGTGACTTGCTTGTACGATCAATTCAATGAAAAAGACGAGGCGGTAGTTTTCGGTCAGTCTTTGTCCTCCACTTCTGATATTTTGTATATTTTGATATTTGTCATTTGTCGCAATTTTCTTAATATACATCCATCCATCCATCCATATATATATATATATATATATATATATATATATATATATATATATATATATATATATATATAATATTCTTATTTGAATATTATTTTCTTTAAGAATATAAAATATGAAAAGGAAGAGCTATAAGAACAACAGAGAGCGTTGATGACAAAACCCAATGCCTTCTTGCCATTGTCTCTTCCTGTCTGTCTCTATTTGAAAACTGACTCGTTCTGCTTTTGTCCAAATGTCATTTTTCCTCCCTTGTCTTATCGCTGTGATTTGGTGTTATTCCCGCGCCTGCGTGTCTCTTGTGCTGTCTCTTCCCTTTTCTTGACTGATATGTTTAATTCAGCCACTGGATAAAGACGACCCTGCTAACAATCGTTACGACAGTGGGAGTTCGTGACGGCTTTTCTCAGGCAGCTTCCGGTTTTTGTGTGTTGTTTTATGTCATTTTGACACAAATATCCAGATTGTGAAATATTTTATAAGAAGACGCACAAACTCATCGTCAGAGACTAAAAGACATAAAATAGTAACTAACGCACAATTGTTTGTATACATACGCAAATACGTGTATATACCCTGCCCATAGACATGCATATCAGTGCATGCATACATATATATTTGTGTGTGCGTCTTTGTATGGATAATGTGTGTGTTTGTTATTGTGTGTGTGTGTCTGTGCGTGTGTTTGAATATGCTAATCGGTTTGTAGAAGTTTTAACTATTGATAAATTTGCATAATTTGACTGATGGTTTGGTTAGAGCCAAGGAAGTTTCATTAGAGGTAAAAAAAAATCTGGAAACGATAATAATCTGGAAATCTTGTTAGAAAAACATGCGTCCTCCGGCAGGATTCGAACTTGCGTCCCCTAGTGAAAACGGACATTAGATCTGACGTGCCTTAGACAAACTCGGCCATGTAGGACCTCCTGAACAAATAACGCCTGAATAGTGCTTATAATACACATCTTCTTCCCGATTCTTTTTTAATCAGGAGCTCCTACGTGGCCGAGTTCGAATCCTGCCTGAGGACGCATATTTTTCTAACAGATTTGTCGAATATTCAGGCCGGTAGGTGTAAATAAATATATATACTGTTTAATGAATAAATAAAAACAGAGCATCTACTCAAATATGAGTATCCATTTAAAAAATAACTTTTAAACAAATAGATTAAAAATATATCGGATTTAATACATTTTCCTAAAATAAATAATTATATATATATATATATATATATATATATATATATATATATATTTACATTTTTATGTTTATACGTTTCTTTTTTATAGATAATATTAATAATATTCGGGCTTTGCCCATTTCATAATGTGACGTCATATATATATATATATATATATATATATATATATATATATATATATATATATATATATCATTTTAGCGTTTGTTTTTGCTTAATTTCTTCAAACAAATTATTTTGATTATTATTGTCTTCATGAGTGTATCATACGATACGTAGCTTTCTAATTCTAATTATTACTTGGTCAAAATTCTAAATTCAACTTATTAAATAAAAAAAAGTTTTGTTTCCGTTTTAAATGTGTTGGACAACGTATTTACTACTTTGTTCTACTATCCTCCGCCATTTTTAACCAACTTCAGAATTCTGTCATCCAAAAACTTAAAAAAAAAATCTCAGGTGCTGAGTTCTAACAGTTCAGTAGGGGAAAACTAGCTTTAAACTTTTAATACTTTCCAAACCAAGCTAGTTACTTGTCATCGTTACTGAGAAGACCGTGAATCTTCTCCAGTCATGATGAACGACTACGTGCTCTTTGACTTGAACATGTATTGGGACTCAAATTTGCAGCCAAACTCCAAATGGAACATATATATACGATCTATCGCTAAGGATGCTGGAAAAATAGTCAGTTCCTTTGTAACGCTCCAGAAAGTAACTGACTTCTCTTGCCATGTTCTATTTTTACGAGAGTCGAATCAGAACAAAAAACGGACTATTGCTGCCATATCTAGACTGGATCAGCACAATCCCCATTTTCTAACCTTGACGGAGTTCGAAAGCGTTTAGCCGATCTTAAATAATTTACCACTCTACAACTCCTTTCCCATAGATAGAACTATACAAGCCTCTTCTTACTCCATCGCTATTTTTGGCAAATATTCAGACGAGCTACATTCTTTAGTTCCACTAGTTCTAACCTTCCCAACTAGTACCAGCTATGTCGCCTCAACAAGGCCAACTCATTCACAATACCCGCGTATTCATTTGGTAAAGAGAAAGCTGAACTCAGAACTCTTACTTTGTGGAATAAAGGATTCTTTCTTGATCAGTACGATCTCAATCTCTTCGTGTCTAGGGTCAACTGTTATCTATCCTATATATCCTCATAATCTGCGCTTACCTCCTCCTCTTACGTCTATTCAACAACCGCACTCAGTAACCTTCAACCTTATTTGGGTGAATTATTTATTAGGTGAAAATTTAACAACAACAAAAAAATTCTATTAAAATTTTTTTGAATGAAAATTCTTTAAGCTAAAAGGTAGTTGCTAACAACCTATCCCCCGAGGCCCTAGCAATCAATGCAAGCGTCCCCCAGGTTTCACTTCTCAAACCAACTCTCTTTTTACTTTTCATAAATGATCTGCCTCAGAGTATACTTCAATCTTTTATCAATATCTATGCTGATAATACAACAGTATATGGGAACAGTTTTGGAACTTTCGGTGACGTCAGCCTGGCAACTGGTTTCTCCTCTAACAGCTCAGTGGTCTGCCCAATGAAACTGATGATAGCTAGGTTACACTGATTCGTAATCATTTGCACTCATTTTTAGGCTTCATGTACCCCTGGGTTATTCCAGCAGTGTATGATCGGTTCTTCGAATTGGGAGGCACTCGGGAGACTTCGACATTATCCCAATCGCGCATTTTTGGCACATAATGTAGAGGCTTATTCGCACGCTCTATCCTGCAACTACAGATATCGGGGCGGGGACATGGACAGCAGACGAGACAGCATGGATCGGCATTTCTTCAATAGTAGAATAGATACTGCGTCGATTTGATGCAATTGACCGATCTAGTAGTTCTCTCTAATACTAAGCGCCAAACCACGATTTTTGTTACGTCAGTGTATATATATATATATATATATATATATATATATGCACACAAAAAGGTGTAGCTTCCTGAAAGACACGGACGATTCTATTTGTGTACACTATGTGCATGCTAGGAGGTCGTCGATATTCTGATAAAATGATCTGCCTAATAGTACACTTCGATCATTTGTGGATATCTATGCTGATTATACAACGGTATATGGCTGTGCCTCACCTTCAAAACTCGACATGACCGGAACGTAGCAACTGATCTCTCCTCTGATCTAGCTCTAACATCTCAGCGGGGGTGGCACTGGCTAGTCACATTCAATGCAACGAAAACCAAACTAGTGACATTCCATCATTGCCGATCGGACCCTGAACTATCACCAATCACAATGGACAGATGTTCCCTTTGACAGGCCCCTTACCTTGAGCGCCTATTTGAACTTAAACTCAATCCAGACATCAAGTAGAACTTTTACATATGATCCATCTCTAAAGATGAGGGAAAAAGTGGTCTGTTTCTGTACTGCTACAGTAAGTACCTGACTCCATTCGCTATACTTTACCATTACAAGAGTCAGATCAGGCCAAGAATTGAGTACTGTCGTCGCTTTCCAGTCACGATAGAATCCAAAAGCATCCCCGCGTCTTTGGTAATAGTGCAAAACAAAGGAAAAATCCGAAAATAATCTACTAGTTGGTAATGCGATTAAAAAACCTGTCAGGTCCTGTAGAACTAGATTACGCCACTCAGATAAAAAAAAGAACATTTTTGTCGAAGTTGTTTTTCTTTTTTTCAAAGTTATTTCATTCCTATTTATATTCTCATTTTTCTTTATATTTTAATTTCCAGAGCAAAACATTTCCATGTGGATCTCTGTACTTTTCTGACACTTATTGAGACCAGGTGTCAGGAAGAGGAGCGAATCATTGTTTCGCAACAGGAAGATGGCTCATGAAATTTTCCCCAGATGTCAAACGTATGTTGAAGGGCCTTACCATCTGCAAAATGTGACGAACGCATTTCTTGCCGCTGAGTATGCGGAACTAAATCTACAAACATTTCCGCTTGCATAACAATAAGAGGTAATAGTTCACCTGACCACATGATTTCAAAATACCATATGGGAAATATTTTCTTCATTTTAGCTGTTGCTTAGTGTCTCTTACGATCCTAAGTCAGTGATCGGGCCCAAGAAACAAACGCAAGCAATTTAAGATTTTGAAGTAAATTTTATTGAGTCTGTTACTGAAACGTACATTTCAATAATGCAATGTTTGATTATGTGTATTTACTAAACCGTTTACCAATATATCAGTTTACTTTGACACAAGTTCACGGTATGAAGCACCCAGTGGGGATCGAAATATCTATTCAATTGGTCAACCAATTGAACTAACTAATCATTACCCCACACTGAGTACACAAGTACTATTTTAAAATATTTAAAGTATAGCTAAATACAGCACATGTACAAATGAGTAGAAGTGATGGTAGGAAGATTTTGTTACTCCAACATTCTTAACGGATATGCGTGTAGTGTAGCGGTTATCGGCGCGGAAACTAGGATAGGCAAATCGAGTTAAAATTTCAACCGTATCGCTGCATTCACTTTTACACAAATCACTTTGAGAACGATATGAAAATATTCCTTCTCCTCGCCCAGTTACAGGTTAACTATCAGAGCAGGCTGGTCTCTTTAGTCATGATGGGCAAACAGTCTATGTGAAGCACAAGTTTGAATTGAAAATCGATTTGACGAGTAGCTAGCATCACTACCCCGTAGAACCTACTGAAGCCGCAACAGCACCACCCAGTGTACTGTGATTGTGGTCTTATGCTCTACAATGGAAGAAAAATACCGTAAATGATGTTGCTTTGCCTTGATTGACAACATTCGAAACCCAGTCTTTTTTTATTCCGACCTATGGTACTAAATATACCACCATCTCAACCACCAGGCAGGCTACAAAATGTCTCAATATATGAAAGATTTGACGGGGGATAAGATTGCGAATGTTGTGTTTGCCTAAAGGCCAGAAGTGGGAAAATTTTGATCTGAAAGCTGAGACTTATATTCTTTTTCATTAGTCAAGTATTTTTAAAAAAACGAACACTATTGGCAGATTCAAGTGGAAAAAGAAACAAATAAGAAAATGCTCGACAACTAAAGATCCAGAAATATAATCACATATAACAAGATCCAGGCTAAGCAAAGAAGAAAAAAGACTTATATACAAGAAAAGCATTCCAATCACTTTATTATTCGGGATTATAAAAATGGCCGCTTTACTCAAGTTCACATCATACTTAAATTGACATTTATGCAGTACTTTTTCTTTTTTCTAAGCGAAATTAACCTTTACGTTTTTATGTTACACATTTCTAAATCTTCTTACAAGAATTATGATATATGACCAAAGACATCAGTCGTCTTAATTAAAGATATTAACTGATGTATTAGAATAGAACAGAAGAAAGAAACCGAAACGCAGGAAAAGAATTTATATAACGATTTTCTAATCTCTTGTTGCGGATGGTGTCTTTTTAGGCGGGGCATTTTAACAATATCCTGAAAAGATGGAGAATTTCTGCCTAAAAATGAATAGAAAACTAAAATTGATTTCCTTGAAACGCGAAGAAATCTTTTTATATTTAGAAATTATTTTATTTTACTTTTTGGATTTAACTTCTATTGATCTTTTGTATTTAGCATCTATTATTTTAATAAAAAATTTATATAAAGTTGTTCGGGAACATCGTTTACAACCCAAAGGTTGTTTTTGTATCTAATATAAATTGTATTATTTTTTTAAATTAGTATCTGTTTTTTCTTGGGATGGGGTAGGAGTAGTATCTATATAAGTTTTTGTATTTAGTATCGATTTTAGATATTTTCTAATTTAGTATTTATTTAATTTTATTTTGTATTTAGTATCTATTTTCATTTTTTGTATTATCGATTTTAGTCTTTTTTTGTATTTAGTAGATATTTTAGTTTTAAGTATTTAGTATATATTTCAGTTTTTTGCATTAAGTATCTATATTAATATTTAGTATATAATGTTTCCTATTATCTATTTTAGTTTTTTGTGTTAGCATCGATATTTACTTTTTTGTATTTTTATGCATTTTAGTTTTTGTGTATTTAGTATAGATATATATTGTTTTTTTTGTATTTACTATTTATTTTACTTTTTGCATTTACTATCTATACATATTTTTTGTATTTATTAACTATGTAAGATATTTTCGTATTTAGTTTCTATTTTAGTTTTTTTCATTAGTGTTTATTTTAATTTTTTGTATTAAGTATCTATTTAAGATTTTGGCATTTAATATCTGTTTATTTTACATTTAGCATGCATATAAATTTTTGCGAATTTAATATGAATTTTATTTTTTATTGTATTTAGTATCTATTTATTTTTTGTATTTAGTATCGATTTAATTCTTTTGTATTTATTATCGATTTTAGTTTTTTGGCAGCCACAAGATATTATGAGACCGAGAAGTGCAGACAGATCATGTCATAGACCCAGACCTTAAGAAGAACAGATCTCGATATTGAGAATAGCAAGTGTCAAATTATTGACTTTGCCTTTCCATATGATACAAAAGTGAACTCTAAAGAACCTAAAACGATTGAAAAATACCAAGATTTATCTAAGGAGCAGAAGAAGTCATGGGATATGAATGTAGAACTAATTTTTGTAGTAATAGGTGCGCTTAAAGCACTACCGAGAAAACTGAAAAAGTACTTGAAAAGAAATGGAATTGAGACCAAGATTGTAGTTCTCCAGAAAACTGCCATCATTTATTCTATGAGGACTCTTCGAAAAGTTCTTTTGACTTTTGAGGAGTCTTCTTAACACTATATATTAAGAACAGAATTTCCATTTACTACGTCAATGTGCGATAAAAACATAATAATTAGCTCATTACTGCATAAAGTTTCCTTAAACCTTTAGTTTTCTTTGCTCAATCTAGTTTGCCGCTTATGATAATCTTAGGGTTGGCGGATTTCAAATTTTAGGTAACTCACTCTCTAAAAAATGGACGTCGGGCAGTAATGAGTTAAATAGTTTCAGCATTCTAGTTGATTAAACCAATGAATGTATGAAACTTACTAATTATTAAATCCAGGGGGTGGTCCTTTGGTCTCTAGTATACATACACACACACGAACGTGTGTATATGTGTGTATATATGTATGCGGAGAGAAAGAGAGAGTGTAAGAGTGAGGGAAGAAAAATGACAAGTAAAGAGATTATTTTCAGATTGGGTATTTAATAAAATATAATCCATCAGTACTTGATCAAATTACAATCAATTTAAAAAAAAAAAAAAACATGAGAAAAAAATAACGGTCCAATCGTTTTAGAATGTAAAGAAATAATTGTAAGAACTTGAGAAGGCACCCGTTATGGATCATCAGTCTGAAGGTAGAAAGAGTCAAAATAAAATCTCACTGTAATTAAGAAATTGCCTTTCGTTTGTGAACTGTTTAAACATACAGTTCGTTAATGGCTACCTTTACTAGTTGGAGTGTTATCCCTGAGCAGCCAGGAGAATGTTACTCTTTAAACCAGTGATTTCCAAATTTTTTTCTCTTGGCCGCATTTTCGGAATTAAAATTTGCTCACGCGTCAGCAAATTCTATGTGATAAAATGTAATTTAAAATTAAAAAAAAAAAAAACAGAAAGAGAGGGTTAAAGGGGGATGACCGCGGATTCGAAGTCAGAACATTATCATTGATAACTCTCTCCTCCAATGTGAAAACCCTAGTTACTATATTCTTAATACTCGATATAACGCAAAAATATCGCAATGCTAAAATCGGTTAATAATTATTTATAATTATTTATATTGGGACTCATGCATGCAATTACAAATAATCCATAATAATATTTTAAGTTTTGAAATCACATTTATTTTTGGCATATGGATTTTTAAAAACTGTTTCGAAATCTTTGATGGTCTTACAATAATTCCGCCTCACCTGCTATCCTCATCCGCCGCACCGTTTGGGAATCACTGCTTTAAAATAACAAGCAAATAAATAGGTGCCAAGGGAGACAAATAAATAGGTGGCAAGGGAGACAATAGATAGAGACTTGAAATTTTGACACATTAATTTTCCAAAACAAAATATAAGTGATTTGTTTTTACAGCTTATCAACCCTTTTTAAAGCAGTGATTCCCAAAATCAAAACATATTTTGGATTGTATGAATAATATTTTTTTTAATGCGAGTGAATATTGCATTGATTTCTTTGGAGATAACAATGACTTTTCCAGATACAAGTCCTGCTATTTAACCTTTAATAAGGATTCATACTTTTCTGAATATTATTTGCGCGTAAGGGAACGTTGGAATTTGAACTCAGCACTCTGATCTCTCATTCCGAGCCACTCTCCATTACGCCATCCGCACACCCCTTTGAGACAGAAACTATTTGGAATAGTAATGAAAGCATTAATAAAATTGTAATGAAAGCATTAGTAGCATATACACTGAATTCATCATAAAAATCCAGAATCTGGAATTAATAAATACAAAAACTTCAAATATCTTGATGTATGGATCATTTATAAGAAAATTAGCATAGGAGAAAAGGAAATTGAACAGAGAATAGACTGCCCTAGAATTACATTTTTAATACTGCATGATGCTACAAAACTTAAACCATAACCTATGAATTCGTCATGTTCTTAAATAGACTTGTAAACTCTCATGCGGATGTCATGCATGACATCCAACTCGTTCAGGAATGTTTGAATTTGAATTTGACATTCCATACTCCCTTAAATAAAAGACTAGGAAGGAAACGCCCATCAATACTAGAAAGAGCGATAAGAGTGAACTTGAGAGAATTATTATCCTGAAAAACTGTTGTGAAGAGAAATATTTTATAAATTTCAACCGTTTGTAATGCGCTAACAATTCGGCTAATGAATGCCGAATATTTATTGTATGAAAACGGCTACTTTAACCATTTCCATTATCAATTTTCAAATAACCTACTATGAATTTCGAGACAGAATTGTATTTCAACCACCTATAACCAATTGCAGATTTTACTCTAGTGTACAGAGTAGGCACGAATACCAATATTGAAATAGCAGCATTATACCGGTATTAAATATAACAAATCGGTATTAGTACCGAAGAGACAATAATCGGCACTGGAAGTGGGACCCATATAAACATTGGAGTAATTGTCCTTGTAGGAATAAGTTAAATATTAAACAATCAAGTTATAATTAGGCGAATATAAAAATTTAATTTACAAGTACAGTTTTCTGTCATCAGAAATGTAAAGAAAACAGTTTCAGATGAATAAGAACGTTAAGCACAACTAGGAACTGCAAGACAGCCTGCTGTGCTTACGTGACGTACAGTAATATCCTGTTCCTGTATAATACACACTCTAGCTTTTAAACATTTGACTGGTCTCCAGCAACAAGCGGTACAATTTTAATTTTAATTTTCTAAAGATATTATTTTCTTTTAAATAATTAGCATTTTGGCCCCTTACAATGTCGAAAAAAAATCAAGTGCTTGGAATTATTTTAGTAGAAAAGTTAAAGTCGAAGCCGAGTGCTTAATGTGTAAAAAGTGCTAAAGTGTGCTGGGGTTCAACAACTGAATTATTTTTTCACTTAAAAGTCGTGCATAAGATTACTTATTTTGACTCGAACAATGAAGGTGAAGCAGTTAAATGAGAAAAGATATTAACGTCATTTCTCACTCCAAAATATATCGAAGAAGAAATTGTAAAACTCGCTGCCCTTGATGGCTTTAGTTCAAGTTTTATTGCTTTAAGCAAGTTAATTCAAGAAAGTTTGGCTAAAAACAAATACGATAAGCTACAATTGACCACGAGACTTATCTTTGAGTAAAATGGTGAGCTTTTTCGATGATAAGAAAAAGTGTGAACAGCTAAATCATTCGGAAACACTGATTAGTGAAGAGGTCTCAGTGCCACGCTTGATGAATATACATCCATAAAAAATGTGAGATGAATGAATATTAATGTGCAGCACAAAGACAAGTACTAGACTTTGGGTTTGGTCAGCATTCTTGGAAGTTCTAACAGTTCTATCCCTTTCTTTAGAAATTACTTTGTTTATGTTAGAATACAATACTTAGCAGATATATCTATTTCGAGAGTGAGTGAAAAATCTGTGTTTTAAGGCACTATTTAACATTGAGTGGTCATCGATACACTTCGTAGCTGAGAGGTTCAAACCACGTCAGATCTAATGAAAGTTTTCCCTTGGGGAACATAGGCTTGAATCCTGCAGGAGAGCACATAACTTTCACTAATAAGATTTGTCAAATATTTAGGCCGGTAGATAAAAATAAATAAATATATTTTTTAATAAATAAATCAAGTGTCTACTCAAATGTGAGTATCCATTAAAAATAGCGTTTTAAAATGTTCAAAATCTGTCGGATTGATAAATAAAAATCCTCTAGCTTAGAAAATTACTTTGGTTATGTTTGGATACGAAACCGAACAGACATGAAAATTTCGATGAATTTATTACGAGAAGGGATTTCGCTTAAAGACATGTTTCAGACCTTATTCTTCGACAAAGCTGCTCCATGGTCGAGTCGGTTATGTCACGTCGAATCTAACGACGGTTTACCTCTGCGCTTAGTCGTAGGTTCAACTCCTACTGAAAAGCGCATATTTGTCTTATAATTTGTATTTCTGATCTTGAAATATCTACTTGTGATTATTAAGCACTTTTCATATTGTTAAATTAATGTGAGTTTCTTTAATGTTTCTATCCTTTTTTATTCTAACTGGCGACTTAGACCACGTTTGTTCTTTTGTTTTTTTTATTTCCATACTTTCATTGATTCCAGTATATATAAACTATATGTATTTAAATATAAATATAAAGGATGATAAAAAAAAATTCTTATAACATACACACACATATGTATATATATATTGATTCATAAATAAATTCCGTTTTTGTTTATCACCTTTATTTTACAAAAAATAAAGATTAATGGCATTTTATTCAATGACATTTTTCTCTATTTACAATGGCTTGTTGTTTGACATCCACGTCACCTTCGAGTAAAATATCGTAGATTTATATATCAAAAGTTTTGGGGGGAAAACTATTAAATCTGATCCTCATTAGTGAAAGTTTTCCCGATTATTTTGCGGCGAGTGAAAAAGATTATAATCGGTCGGTGCAAGGTTTATGTGAATATAGCGGATGGAGTATAAATCATTTCTGTTTTATTCTTGCTGTATGAGGACTTGTCATGGTGGAAAAACACCATTTTTCCTATTGACCAGCATATGTACTTATAGACATGTTGTAGCTACTGAATGTATAAATGTGCATTTAATGATTCATTTCTGTTTTATTCTTGCTGTATGAGGCCTTGTCATGGAGGAAAAACACCATTTTTCTATTGACCAGCATATGTACTTATAGACATGTTGTAGCTACTGAATGTATAAATGTGCATTTAATGATTCATTTCTGTTTTATTCTTGCTGTATGAGGCCTTGTCATGGAGGAAAAACACCATTTTTTCTATTGACCAGCATATGTACTTATAGACATGTTGTAGCTACTGAATGTATAAATGTGCATTTAATGATTCATTTCTGTTTTATTCTTGCTGTATGAGGCCTTGTCATGGAGGAAAAACACCATTTTTCCTATTGACCAGCATATGTACTTATAGACATGTTGTAGCTACTGAATGTATAAATGTGCATTTAATGATTCATTTCGTTTTAAGAACTCTAAATGAATAATACTCCGATGATCCCATCACGCACATTACCTTTCTTCCATGGAGCTCTCTTTTGGGGGCAGTTGTAGAGATTTTTTGTTGTCTATTTACTGCCTTTGTAGATAGACTTATATCTGTGTTTTTTATCTAGTTTATTGTCATTGTTGTTAATAATTTTATTATCATTTTGCGGCTGTATATTTTGTGGCTGAGTGGTTAGAGCGTTCGCTTTCTGACCATGAGCCCCGGGTTCGATTTGTCAGGAAGGAGACTTCCTGATATTATCGGTCTAGGGACGATCCCAGCGTGCAGAACCTTTGGAAAGTACCTGAAAAACATACCACGGTTGGCTCAAGCGTTGTGAGTGAATTTGAGTAGACGGAACACTTGGAGCTGTCAATAGCTGTGCTAGCACGAAGTCATAAGTCATCGTGACCGAGATTTTGAGTGTGCTGGTGTTGTTCAGATTGTTGATCATTCTAGATAACACGCTCTCTCTCCCAGAAACTGTAACTAAGTTCCGCCCAGCATAGTTGCCGTATAAACCACAGGTGAGCTCTGTGGGTGTTGAACAAACACAAATGTGCCTGAGCGAGAGTCTGCAATAGGGAATGGTTAGCCCCCTTAGTAGACGGATATCCTCGGATACGAGTGGCCAGCTATTATTATTATATTTTGTATACCTTTCTCTTGGCATTATGGAGGAAATAATGAGGGTATTAGAGGTTTTTGAATGTGACTCTATGTATGTTTCTTCTTCAGGTACGTATTGGGGCAGCAGATTCTTAGTGCTCTTAAATATGTTTTTTCTTTTTCTTATATATTTATATATATATATATATATATATATATATATATATATATATAACGGTTATAGTTGTTCCAACGAGAGAAAAATGTATCTTTTAAAAAAGAGAGAAAACGCAAACGTTTTTGGTTATAATGTGGATTTGTTTTAGTGTATATATTATATACTAGCAGTAGACCCCGGCGTTGCCCGGGGATGGAACAGTAAGAGATAGATCAAGTATCGACCATCATAAAGACTGAAAAATAAAAATAAAATTGACAAAGATTATTGTTTAAGGTTGACGGACACGCATGACTTAATTAGTATTTTTTTTTTTTACAATTTGGTCAAACCCAAACTCAAACAAAAACATTGTTTTCAATCGTTATGAGTCTCCCGATTGAATAGAATTTTATTATAAACAATTGTCTTGTAAAGGGAATTTTTAAAGCATTCTGAATGCAAAAATAAAGAAAAAAGTGTGCAAGACAATAAGAAAGACTACCTGCCCCCAAAAAGTGAAGTTTTGTTGAAATCGGTTGAAAAATCTAGGAAATCCGATCTCATATATAAACAAACACACACACACACACACACACACACACACACACACACACAAACAAACAAAATGGAATTTAAAAGTATAACTAGATATGAGTTGTCCCCCTTTCATTCTGGCGACTTAATCGCGTTTTCAAATTGATTTCGTGCAAAAACAATTGTATTTTTCCAATTTTAGCGCTGTCAGAACCACCGCAAGGTAATTTTACGTAGTCCTGTGAAGTTTTGTTGAAATCGGTTGAAAAATGTAGGAAATCCGATCCAATATATAAACGTACAGACACACACACACACAACCTGGGTTTTATAATAAGTATGATTTCTTCATATTTCTGTATGTATGTGTGCGGCCCGACCGGTGTATTTGTTCATCATATACATGCACGTAGCCACGCGCAAACAGGTATCTATAGAGAACAAAAATATATATACATACACTGGCAAAAACAGATGGACTATTCACGGGCACACACACGAACACAGGAAGAATGTGGATGTGTGCGTGGGGGTGTGTATGTATGTGTGCACGTGTATATACATATAGATATATGTGTATGCTGATTCCTTATTATAAGACATATATATGGGGAAAGAATTTACATATACAGGCTAACAAGGATAGGAAGACATCTCTCATCAACACATCTATCATCGCCACCTCTCATACTAAACCTAATGGTTTTATTAACACTTAGTTAGAAATTCACTTTTGCCAACAATCCAGAAATGAGTTCAAGGCTCACTAATAAATACAGAAAACAAACAAATAGACATTAAAAGAACATAAGGAAAATTTATTTCTTTTAAAAATTTATTCCTTTTATTTGCCTGAAGAAAGTCATGATATTGAAAACTCTTGTAGCAGAAATGTGAAGAATAAAATATAATATATATACTAAAACAAATCCACATTATAACCTAAAAAGTTTGCGGTTTCCCTCTCTTCATATATATATATATATATATATATATATATATATATATATATATATAAGGAAAATGGACTCTCCCGTCGGTTTCGACGTATGAGGATCTGCCAGCTTATTGATTCAGTTATGAAAGTTTATGCGATAATCTTAAGTGGCATTTAAGACCCGCTAGTGATTTACAAAGGAGGTCACATATGGAGCAGGTGTGAGAATTGTGAGATGAGATCACTTTTAGATTGGCTGACCTTTTAGATCTTGCTCTCGCTTCTTGAAGATGATTCAGACAAGCAGATTGAAAATTGCTGAGTCCACTAAAACACGTTGATCTCCATTCTACCCGCTCCAAAGCTAAGCGCTCAAGGGTGTTATGTGATATATTAACTGCTGACAAGTTGCTTTTCAGCTTGTCTTTGTATCTTAGCCATGGGCGTCCTATATTCCTGTAGCCCTGATCTAACTGGCTGTACATTAGGATCTTGGGTATCCTGCCATCAGACATTCTCAAGACATGACCAGTCCAGCGTAACTGAGACTGTATGATAAAAGTCCCGATTCCTCCAATATTACACCTGTTAAACAGGTCTACGTTAGATGTCCTATCTTGAAGCTTAACTCCGCAGATTGCACGCAGACAGCTTTTATGGAAAACATCTAGCTGGCGTATATGGTACCTGTATGGAGTCCATGACTGAGCCATACAAAAGGATGGCAAGTACAACAGCTCTGTAAACCCGAATTTTCGTATCCAGTCGAATACCCCGCTCATTCCACAAGCGATGGCGAAGTTTGCCGAAAGCACTGGTAGCCTTAGCAATCCGATGCATGATTTCATCATCTAATGTTCCACTGTAATTGACTTTGCTACCAAGATAAGTGAAAGACTTTACATAGTTCAGGGGTTTCTCTTGTACTCTCAATGGTCCCTCTGGAAATTTGTCGAATGATTGTTTATATATATATATATAGGCTGAAAACAGACATTTTAATAAAAGTTAAATTATAAATTATAACAGTTACACAGATACACATTTTAATTATAAATGCATTACTTATATACAGGGCAAATGGAAAGTAACTCCCCATTTAAAAATACTTAAATTTTATTTATTAACTATACTTTTTACAAGAAATGTATATGAGAGGAAAGCGTTTAGCATGAGGCTTTATTTAAAGTTCGATATGAGCACCAGATTTCGCTACCAGCTGCTCGAGTCGCCCAGGAATCGCGTCAAATGAATTCACTAGGAACTCTTGTGGTATGGAACTGCTTATATTCGGACCAAGTTCTTCCAAACGAGGACCAAGACTTTGGAAGAACTTGAAGTGCCAAAGCCAAAGAAAAAAGTCACAGGGTGTTAAGTTAGGATTCTTGACTGGTCAATAATACATAAAATAGGGAGTTACTTTTCAATCACTCCCGCTCTCTCTCTCTCTCTCTCTCTCTCTCTCTATATATATATATATATATATATATATATATATAAGTAATGCAACTATAATTGACTTAAGAATTATATTAAATCTGCGGATTAAATCTATTTGATCACAGTTACTGTAAGTTCATCATCATTAAGTCTTCTTTACTTTTTATTCTTGGAATATATATATATATATATATATATATATATATATATATATATATATATATATATATATATATATTGTGTATTTGGGCAGCAATCCCTCTTTTATACAATTTTCATTAAAAACGATTGACGTGGTACTGTGGTTTAGTAACTTTTTGGTTTCTGTTTGGGGCCTGTAATAGTTAGAAAAGCACGGACCGTAGAAGGAGACATTAGTAATACAAACTTTTAGCTTTACAAAACTAAAGTCTCCTTCTACAACCATAATGGAAATATTTACACTCAAACTGATGGATTAAGTATGGGAAATCCACTCAGTCCATGCTTCTCTATTACATGTCCTACGTAGAAAACAAGATATTTAAAGAAAAGTTACTAAATCGCAGTACCTTGTCAGTCGTTTTAATGAAACATATATATATATATATATATATATATATATATATATATATATATATATATAAATATATATATATGCATGCATGTATATATGAATGTTTGAAAGAACTGAAAAAGAGAAGCCAAGGACTTTTTTTATACGCACGAAGAGTGCTATTTTGTCTTCTTTTCTATGTAAAAGTTAAAAGGCGTGAAAATGGAGTCAAGTGATTGAAAATTGTTTTACTCGGTTATCTTCCTTTGTGACGTCTCGATAAGTGGCGGGAAAAAAAAAGACTAATAGCTAAGTGCGCATGCGTACTGGGTGTAGTTAAGATATTTGTACGCTTCGTTCGTTGGAATGATCGGATAAGGAAGAAGAGGCAGTTGGGCGTGGAATGAAGTGGGCCTCCGAAATAACACCCCTTGCCATTAGCAACTCCTTTCTCTCCCACTTTCTTTCTATACCTCCTCTCACTCGACTAACCCCGGTCTCTCCCACTGGATTTCTTCCCACGTATATTTGAAATTACGTTCCATATTTAAACTTTCCTGCAATGCTCTCTTTTAGAATGACTTCAGGTCATGTGCCCAAGAGCCACATGACCTGAAGGATCAAAACATCTATATATATCTGCCACCCACACACTGGTGGTTATGAGTTCAATTCTTGAGTTTGATAGTATGGGAAAGCTATTTACTCTTCTTCAGTAGAAAAAACGATCAATCGACACGAAGATAAATAAAATTGATAAGTATTAATTTAATCTCAATTGCAAAGCGATAGAATGCATAGATGTTAGCAAAACAAACAGTCCAACATGGAAATTACAAATTGGAGATACCAAAATCAAACAAGTACAACAATTTAAATACCTGGGAAGTGTTTTAACAGGGGACAGAAAGTGAAAATGTGAAATCCAAAGATGCATTAAGATAGCCAAAGAAGCCTTTCAAAAGCTAAGCAAAGTATTAAGAAACAGAAAAAAAATTCGTTAGAAACAACAAAAAGAAAAGTACTGAACTATTATGTAATATCAGTCCTGCTATATGACAGCAAATGCTGAAAGGTTTCCTCACAGATAAAGAAAACTTGAAGCAACATAAATGTGGTTCTACATAAGGATGCTGGACCGAATATGTGAGTAACGACGAATTTTTAGAGAAAATGGAAGCAAAACGGGGGTTTGGAAAAATTGATACTCACAGGACAGATTGAGGACAATCGGCACATAGGAAAACAGCGCATAATCTCCCCAGCGAGCTTAAGTATGGCGTAAGAAGATTTAGGAGGTTTAGCAAAAATACTTTATTTTAATGCTACGAAGGACAAGGAATTGTGGAGGTCATGATGGCTCATGATCTGAAGGAAGAAGAAGAAGAAGAAGAAGAAGAAGAAGAAGAAAAGAGTATTAACTGATATGAATTATCTCTCCTAAGCATGGAAAGCGGGAATGAAAACAATATCCAACTGTACCTTGAATAAAGTTTTCGATTCGAAATTCCAAGAAGTTTTCTTTTTCCAAAAAGGCAGAAAAATGACGAAGTTCGGAATTAAATAACAGTCGAAAGTCAGTTATGCGCCATACGTGATACACGCTTAAACAATCATGTATCGAAAGATACATGACTGACGAGGCAGATTTCTCTCCCGCAGTAGTTTGCCATTACTTCCTCCAGCTATCCCAGGCTACAGAACCTAGTTGGTGGGGGAGAAGAAGAGGATTCATACCTTTCCCAAGGGTATTAGCACGTAAGTGAATGTAATGGATTGCGACCCGAATTCGAACTCGGCTCTATGATTCCTCAGTCCGAGCTGCTATCCATTACACCACCGTGCATCCGTACACCAATTCAAGTAGCAAAACATTCATAAACTTAAATTCATTCATTAGGGTGTCTCATTATTGGTATTGATTAACAAACGGTACCTGTATTTCATTAATAGTTAATTTATTTCCCAATGAGTGCTCCGTACTTGTAGCCTCGTAAAATAAAATATCCCTTATTAGCAATAACAAAAATTCAACACGAAAGTATTCTTTTGTTACTAGTTGAAAAACATATGTCTTCATCTAAATTCAATCATCATTTCCGTAAGGTCTTAGAGAGCAATCGGTGGAATATTATAAGCTTCCTATTATAATCTCTTTGAATGAGGTAAGAAAATTTTAGTAGAATTTTATTGCCGGCAAATTGAACAAATAAAAAAATGAGGAAGTATGTCATTCATAAAAATTTAGAATGCAAGCCAAACAAACTCAGTCAAGCAAAAGCTCAAGAGTAAGATGAAGTTCATTTGAAATAAAACCTTTAAAAGACAAGAATAAATCAGTTTAACACAATCAAAATTCTTTATGTTCTGAATCGAAGATTATTTCATCATGGAATAAAAGAATCATCTCATAGGGGCCTTTTGGAATTTTTAACAGTTATATTTGTTTTCTTCACAAATAAATTTAATTTTTATTACATTCGAACCTGATTTTATTCTGCCTCTCTACCCTTTTGAACGCAAAAGCTATTTTTAACCCTTGATCTGGGAAAGCAGCAGTATATAGCTGACAATATAAATAGTTCTGAACAGGTTTGGCACAATGCAAGGCTATTTAAGAACATGATTAGAGTTTTAAGGTTAATGTTTTGGCTTTGTAGCAACTTGCGGTGTTGTGTCAAACTACTCCTAGAGCAGCCTATTCTATGTTCAATTCCTTTATCTTCAAGTCTAAATTTGATCCATACACATAGTTATAAAGTGATTAGTATTTACATCCTGAATATTTTATAATGGATTCCAAGTAGGTGCCAACGCTGCTTTCATTGCAATCCCAGATTAGAATGCATGTTTTGGAAAGGTTTATCTGGATTCCTATTTCTTGAAAAACTTACTAGAGGATATTTTTTTTTGTTCAAGAGCATATCTTATTCAATTTCTAAAAAGTTTATTTTTCCGTTTTATTTGTTTTCGCGTTTCTGTGTAAAAACTTTAAGTCGCCTGTTATTACACAATTCAGATGAATGAATTTCCGAAACAGCTCAATTTTGACGTTGCCAATGTGTACCTCACTTTTTTATTTGTCCCTTTTGCTGGTAATCATAGTTTAATATTTACTTATCTTTATTGCAATTCTCGACTTACGGCCTTTGAAATACCGATTCTCGTACACTTACCGAAGTTAAGCACCATGAAGGATGGTCAGTACATAGATAGGTGACCTCTTGGAAATACCAGGTGTTGTAAGCTTGGGCCTGCGGGTGGTGCACTGAATAACAGCTTGAAATTCAAAATCAGGTAGCCGAGTTCCAATACCAGTTGGGTTCGTTATATTCAATAACGCGCAAATATCCATGGGCAAGCTATGAATACACCGCTTCTGTTAATCAGTAGGACTTGTATCAGTAAGTGATTATTATCTCCCCATAATTTTTTGGAATCTATAACGTAATTTTTTCTGGCTTTAAATAACCTGCAAATGGTTGAAAAAATGTTGCAAACGGTAAAAAAACGGTTGCAAATATTTTTCACATACATCTTTTTGGTTTTCCAATATAGGGTAATCTGCGTAGTGGGGGGTGGGGAATCGTCGTCGTGATGTCACTCATGCTAACGCAAACTGTCCATATATGTTTATGTCTGTATGAGTCCCGGCGGACGAGCGAGTGTGTATGTGTGTCAGCGTACCTCAACGGGTCTACGGACATGCATCTATGTTTGCGTTAGTATGACTGACATCACGACGACGATCCCCCCCACTTCCATAATAACACCAATACACGCAATCTACATAAACCCAAAATTTTAAAAAATTAATCAGTTTGTCTGACGATCCCAAAAGCGTGAAACCCAGGGTCACAAACTCACACCAATCCAACCATATATATATATATATATATATATATATATATATATATATATATATATATATATATATATATATATATGTATGTATTATGGGTTTCATTTGGATTTTACTTAATTTTGTTCTTGTGAAACAAAATTCTGTATCTGATGACGCCGGTTCTTAGGTGAAACGTTTGAAAATAGAACATTTTCGATTTATCTTATATATTTACTATATACAGCAAAAGAAATGAGTCACTTAGCAAAAAAAAAAAAAAATTAATTTGCTCATTTTTTTGTTAAGTAGTTGTAAATTTTCGACATTATATTTTTCGGAGTAGTATCTGTGATCCTTCAGGGCCATAATGCAGGTTGCATTCACATAAACAGAATAAAATCCATTAGGGAAGAAAATGAATACGACAAAAATGCTGGATAAAAAACCTATCTGTGATGGGGTAGCGAAAAATGGACAAAAATGATATCTCAAAATATAGAAAATAGGGATGAATTCTAATAAAAGAGAAAATATCCAAATAACAATTGGTAAAACAACAAACCAAATTATACAATGAAGCCGATAAAATACAACAGCAAAGGTAAAAGAAAGTTGATAAAAATTGATAGCACGATGAACAGCAACAAAAGCATTATTTTGTTAAAGTCACACTGATTATCAAATATAGCAGAAGGTGAAATATTCCAACACGATTGATCAGTGCCATGCATAACATGCAACAAAGAATTTTCTCATTGCAGTGTTATAAGAGTTGCCTGGCCTAAAATCTGAACATGAAATAGTCGACATTCTATAATTGCACAATTGTACAATTATAAGCTGACCGGAAGATCCCTAACTAAAAGGGTGAAACTTAAGCAACCAAAGTATTGTGCAGTTTACATCTCATACTTTACGTCATATATATATATATATATATATATATATATATATATATATATATATATATATATATATATATATATATATATATATATATATATATATATATATATATATATATATATATATATATATGTGTGTGTGTGTGTTTGATACTTTGGCTTGTGTTATTAATATAGTTTAGCTTTCTTTCGTCCAACTCTGAAATATTTTTTTTTTAACTTAAAAAAGATTTCCATCTTCATAATTTTACTTTCTTCTCATTTTTTGCGCCTCATCCCCGAAAAAAAAAAACAAGTTGATGATAGCTTCTTTTCTAGTTCTGTTGCATGCTGATGACTTTAGCGATTAATGCCATTGGGGTGGAGGAGCGCGTAGAAAAGCAAAATCGCTATGCATATCTGCCAGCTGTGATAGTTTCGGTGTTGTTTTGTTATTTTTTTTATTCTGTTTGATGGGCATTTTCTTTATATCAGTGTCTGTTTATTTCTTTGTGATGTTTTGCCTTCTTACAACCATTTCTAGCCGACCTTTTCTTTCACACTAACTGGTCCGTTAACCACGAAACAGAGGAAATGAGTATATGCGTGTCTATCAGATAGGTAGATAGATAGATAGATATGAGCAAAAATAGATATGAACAGAGTGAGATAGAAATGAACAAAGATAGATATTAACAAAGATAGATATTAACATATATATATATATATATATATATATTGCGAAATAGATAGATAAATGTGAACAGACTGAGATAGATGGGTAGATATGAACAGACGGATATATATATATATATATATATATATATATAGAGAGAGAGAGAGAGATAGAGAGATAAAAGTGCGTATTTGCGTGCATAAAATAGAACGAGAGAGAGAGAGTTAACTAGATAGAGAAAGTACACGTCTGAGAGAGAGAGAGAGAGAGAGAGAGAGAGAGAGAGAGAGAGAGAAATTTGCAAAAAATCATAGATGTGTTAGATAGGCAGATAGATATAGAAAGATTATGAGTGTGCGAGAAATAGAAAGAACTGGAGATAGAAAGCGGGACCGGAATGAGAGGAGGGTGTTTGAGATTGAGATTGAAGATACAGAAAATATAAGAGAGAGAGAGAGAGAGAGAGAGAGAGAGAGAGAGAGAGAAATAGACAGACAGACAGACAGACACAAAGAGAAAATTATGTGTGTGTGTATTGGTATGTGTATTTTTAAGCACATGCAAATGATACTAAAAGAAAAGTTTGAAACAGGTGAGACTTTCCATCTCTTCCTAAGTTTGAGATCAAACCAGATCTATGCATGTTTGGAAAAAGACCAGCTGGGAAATGTAAGTCCCATTTTAAACTACTCAAGTATTTTTCTAAATGCTAAATAGTTTATGACTGTTCTTAATATATTAGTATTTCGTGTTGACTGATCTTCCTTGATGGTCTTTACTGTATCAATATTCTTTACCTTTAAAAATTATAAGCGCTTGTCATTTAGTCCTTCTATCCTTTCCTCATTGGTCTGAACTGGCGTAAACCCAAGAACAATATATTCGAACTTGATCTTTTCCTGTTTTTCTTTCCTCATTAATTTCTACCTCTTTTCTTTCTTAACACATATTCCTTCCTCTCCCTTACCTTTATATCATCCTCTCCTTCTGATTACTTATCCTCTCTTTTTTTCTCTTACTTCTAATCTTTTCTGCTCCTTCTCTCTATATCCTTCCTCCTACTCTTCATTCTTTTTCTTATTTTCCACGTTTCCCATCCTTTTCCTTTCCCGCTTCCTTGACCTTTTCATTTTCGTCTCATTTTTTTCTCTTCTTTCCCCTTTTCCGCTTCCTTTTCTTTCTTTCTTTCTTTCTTTCTTTCTTTCTTTCTTTCTTTCTTTCTTTCTTTCTTCTGCTTCTGTTTCCTATTATTTTCTTCGTGCAATTATTATGACATTGCCTTCTTAGTTGGAGGCATGGTGGAGTAATGGATAGCGGCTCGGATTGAGGAATTGGAGAGCCGAGTTTGAATTCCAGTCGAATCCATTGCATTCACTTACGTGCTCATACCTCTGGGAAAAATATGAACCCGTTTCTTCTCCTCTCAGCTATGGGTAAATAGCAGGACAGATTCTTTCGTAACTTCTTTCTTTCTTTTTGCAAATATTTTATTCCGGACATATTCTTCCATGCTTCCCAATGATTGCACATGTAACTGGAAGAAAAAATAATGACATAATCAAGATGTTGACGTTCCACTCTACTAGAAACATAAAAGCTAGAAGGCGAAGCCATCATCAGTATTTGAAAGGGCAATAATAATTGGCCTGGTGAAACCTATTTTCCTGAAATATTGTTTTAATAGAAATATTTTATTTCAACCAACAGTAGTACTAGATGCTCGGTCAATGAATGGCGAATGTTTCCTTGTAAGGAAACGGCTAATATTGCTATTATCATTGTCATACTCATTGAATTTTCACACTACTAGTTTATGGTGAGTTAGAAATAGTGTAAGAAGATTTTTTCAATACTTCAACTTCAGCAATTTTAATCATTTCTGATCCCATAACAGTAGACACAATCGTCACTATTATATTCGATAATGCTTTCAGTGGATCATTTTCAATCTTTGGTCACATTGAACGCTGATATTAACATATCTTTTTTTTGTTTTTGTTTACGATAAGTAGATATAGCCTTGCTTACGTTCATATCACGTTGAAACATCAATTGTCCGATGACCGAATTTAAGCAACCGTGAGCCTGATCCGTAATTCTAATTGGTTATCGTTAGGAAATAACAGGTGTTGTAAGCTTCGAAGCAGGCCTAGCGAGCCAGTGATTTTCCAAGAGTAGCTTAGATGTGGCACAAAGCCGAAAATATTCGGCACCCAGTGAGGATCGAACTTACTACTCAGTCGTAATTGTTCTAGCGAGACAAGCTTGCTAACCATTACACCGCCAGTGATAGATATAATTTCGTTACATATGCTGACAGTTGACCTCCATATGTGGAGGTGTTTCTGAACTGACAGGTTGAAAGACGTACATGGAGTTAGGTGTATGCAAGCTAAATTGTGTTCTATCTTGGAGCTGCAATGGTTTCTAGAGGTTCCCCATTCTCACCGGGTGCAACACTTGACTGGTTAGTAGCTTGAGGAGTATACTTTGAGCTAAAATGTGTAGTTGGGAACAGGTATAGGCGGAATTCAAAGAGAGGCAAGAAACTGACGAAGGTCTTCTTCTTATTGCCTCTCTTGCCAGACGAAGGACGCCGTAAGCTTTCTGATGACACCAGAATCATCTCTAGGGAGCGAAGATGGTAAGAATGGGGACGGCACACCCTTAACCCCTACTTCTGTGCAAGCCTCTAGCTCCTGTGGAACTAGTGTCATCATCCGACACGAAGGACAGGTGAACGATGGAGGAATACAGCGAAATTAGATATTTATTATTTTTAATGATATTAAAATATTTAAATATGTGAATGAAAATCTATGTTTGCGTTGGTATGTACTGCTTAAGGTCATATCACGTTGAAACAACCGGTTCTCATTTGATTACCGAAGTTAAGCAAAGTTGAGCCTGGTCACTAATCAGATGGGTTACCGCTGAGGAATAAAAGCTATTGTAAGCTATGTGACAGGCTTAGCAAGCCAGCGATGGATATAATCTCGCTACTTATACTAACAGAAGACCTCTACATGTGGAGGTGCTTCTGAAATGACAGGTTGAAAGACGTCCATGGAGTTGGGTGAGAAGAAGAAGATGCAATCCACTGGTCTGGATTGAAGGATCTGTTTAAAATTCAATGTTTTATAAAATTTTACCCTTTCAGTTCACGGCTATAACCCACATTATAGTGAACCACCCTCAGTCTGTTCGTATTCCATTGGTGAGATGTAAGTTCCACGCGAGAGGATGCTTCCCCGATCACTATACTCTTAAACTTGTGCGATTCTAAGGTTAACCGTTATCTTCTGCACATATCTCCATAAACTTCTACATCGAGTAGCTCCTGGAACTTTTTCAGGATAAAAATTATTGTAAAATAAAAGACAGCTTCATTATCAGTTCGATTTATTTTTTACGAATATCTTCATCCTTCAGTTTTTCACTTTCGTCCAATTCATTTCTCATTTTCATCTTCGCATCTTTCTTTCTCTTCTTTCTATTGCTCTTTTCTTTCTCTTCTTCCGTTTCCTCTTTTTCTTTCTCTTCTTTCTTTTCCTCTTTTTCTTTCTCTTCTTCCTCTTCCTCTTTTTCTTTCTCTTCTGTCTATTGCTCTTTTCTTTCTCTTCTTCCGCTTCCTCTTTTTCTTTCTCTTCTTTCTTTTCCTCTTTTTCTTTCTCTTCCTCTTTTTCCTTCTCTTCTTTCTATTGCTCTTTTCTTTCTCTTCTTCCGCTTCCTCTTTTTCTTTCTCTTCTTTCTTTTCCTCTTTTTCTTTCTCTCCTTCCTCTTCCTCTTTTTCTTTCTCTTCTTTCTTTTCCTCTTTTTCTTTTTCTTCTTTCTATTGCTATTTTTCTTTCTCTTCTTTCTATTGCTCTTTTCTCTCTCTTCTTCCGCTTCCTCTTTTTCTTTCTCTTGTTTCTTTTCCTCTTTTTCTTTCTCTTCTTTCTATTGCTCTTTTCTTTCTCTTCTTCCGCTTCCTCTTTTTCTTTCTCTTCTTTCTTTTCCTCTTTTTCTTTCTCTTCTTCCGCTTCCTCTTTTTCTTTCTCTTCTTTCTATTGCTCTTTTTCTTTCTCTTCTTTCTATTGCTCTTTTTCTTTCTCCACTTTCTTTTCCTCTTTTTCTTTCTCTTCTTTCTTTTCCTCTTTTTCTTTTTCTTCTTTCTATTGCTATTTTCTTTCTCTTCTTCCGCAGCCTATTTTTCTTTCTCTTCTTTCTCTTCCTCTTTTTCTTTCTCTTCTTTCTATTGCTCTTTTCTTTCTCTTCTTCCGATGCCTCTTTTTCTTTCTCTTCTTCCTATTCTTCCTATTCTTACGCGACTTCTAGCTCTCCATTATATCACCTCTATTCTCCTCCCCTTCCAACTCTGCCTCTGTTCACATACAACATACACCTTTTCCTTATCTCCTACCCTTTCAGACATTTCCAGTTCTCTTCTTATAATACTTCCCCTTCTCTCACTTCCCATTTACTTGCTTTACGTTTTATACATATTTTTAGCGTGGGTGCGAAGCGATTCCGTAAAATGCACCGAGAAATGCCGCGCAAAGCAAGATGAAAGGATTACCTACCTACCTACATACCTGCCTGTTTTTATACATCGAAATGTGCCTGTGTATGAGCGTGGGTCGGATGGATTTTGAATGCTCTCTCGTCTCTGACTTTTTTTTCTTTTTTTTTCATTTCTTTTTTCTGTTATCTTATCAATTTCTTCTTTGTGGTTGTTATATTTCTGCTACCATTTCTGTTTCTTAAAAGCGAAAACACACTTCCAATTTCTTTAATCTCCCCTCTTTTCATCTGATACTGCCTTTTGTCTTTCGCCTATTATCGTTCTTTTATGTCCGCGCACACCTTTCTGGTTCACCTTCTCGGCTTAGTTTACTCATTTATTTCATAATAATTATTTATCTTCGTGGTGCCGTGATGAAAACGATTTTAGAAGCATGTGAAACTTATGTTTAGCAGCGGAAAAATATTGAAGAATAAAGAATATATGTGAATGTGTTTGGAGAACGAGATCGATAATCCACTTCCTTGTAGATTTCAAGCGTCTCTTACATGATAAACTAGTATTTGAGGAGATTGAGAGCTTGAAGGAAAAGGAAATTAAAAGAGGAGAGTCAACGAAAAACGAAATGAAAAAGATGGACAGGAAAGGGGAACAAGGAGTCGAAATAAAAAACAGAAAAAAGGAGAAACGAAGAACGAAATGAAGGACAAAAAAAAAAGAAACAAGGAGGAATGAAGAAAGAAAATAAAAAAGGACACAGAAAAGGAAGAACTGGGTGAAGAAGGTCAGAAAAGATGAACAAGGAGGAGGAAAGAAAAATGAAAAAGAACAGAGGAAAGGAACAAGGCGAAACGAAGAACGAAAGGGAAAAAGAAGTACCGAAAAAAAAGCAGCAAAATAACAAAAAAGAAGCAATAAGATGGAACAAAGAAAGAAAAGAAAAAGAAGTACAAAAAGAAGCAATAAGATGGAACAAAGAAAGAAATGAAAAAGAAGTACAGAAAAAAGGAACAAGAAGAAGGAACGAAAAACGAAAGGAAAACAGGGAAGAGAAAGATGAACGAAGGATAAGGGGGTGGAAAAAAATGAAGAGAGATCTGAAAAGAAAGAAAGAGATTAAAAACGGGAACAGGAACGGAACATATAAATGGATGAAAAAGAAAAAGAGTGGGAAAGAGGCAAACAAAAACGAGTTATAACAGAGAAATTGAATGAAAAAAGAGAAAAGCGAAGAGTAAAAAGAAATACAAAAGCGTGTATGATAGATAGATAGATAGATAGATAGATAGATAGATAGATAGAGTGAGAGAGAGAGAAAGAGAGAAGAGAAAGGGAAGAAATGAAAAGGTAAGCAAAAGCTCGAAGTGCTGGAAAACAAACACAAATTAGTACAAAATGTCACAGGAAAGATGAAAAATGACAAATATAAATGACTGATGAAAAAGACAGAATCAGAATGTCTCTCAGAACATTTTTCTTTTGCCAACCAAAGCTAAAGAGATTTACTATTTAACTCATAGCTGAGGGACAAGAAATGCATTCATACATCCTTCCTAGGGTATTTGCGCGAAAATGAATGCAACGAAGTCGAATTTGGTTCGCTGATTTCTCGTTCCGAGTCGCTAAACATTAAACCAACTTTACATTCTTGATACTCTCATATGAAGATAAAATCGCAATTCAATTATCTTCAGAAGCTTATAACTTGTATAGAGATCCTTCAAAAGCAGAGCCCTAAATTATCGTGGGTGTGATATTTTCAAATAAAGAAAGGCAAAACTTAAATTAATTTTTTGGCACTCTTCAACATCTTCATAAGCATGTTATTTTCAACATCTCCATTAATAGAAAACTTTCCATGCTTTTTCACAGTTGCAGTGACAACATCGACTGCTGAATGCTGTTTCAATAGTCTACAAGAAATTTCCAAATTTGTGTTCAAAGATAATAGAATAAATAGTTTCAAACTGGGCAATAATCCACTGTAATCATATTTTTAATGAAATTAATTTGCACATTATTGTAGATTCATTCGGTAAACGTAGTGGAAAGAAAAATATTTTTTGATCATGAAATTGTCTTTTAATTGTTTTGTGATAAACAAATCAGTGTTGATATTGATGCTGTAAGGTTCCTTTAAAGAATGCGAGCAAAGGTAAAGGCAAGACTCCTTTGAAATTTATACAATTGAAGCATTTCTGAAAATGTATGTATTTTCTAGAAAATTCCATGTCCTCCGCTCACACTCATTTTTGTTTTGTCTTAGGGAAAGTTGCGAATTCCATGAAAATTTGCATTTAGAAATGTAAAATATACTCTTGATTAAACGAAAAAAAAAATGAAAAAAAAAAACAAATGTAATAATCGTTTCTAGATCATCTTTATAAGGAACTGGATTACGATCTTGAAAATACTCTATAATTTGGCAGGCGGTGAGAATGAGTATGGATGTATACTGAGTTCAAGTGACTTTCTCTGTGTTCAATGCATTCTAAACCTCAGCTACACGCCTACACGCACACGCACATGCAAGAACACACAGAATTTCTATAGATATAAATATAGACAGAAATAGACATAGAAATCAACACTGCATGGTGATTAGCAGTTTTACGCCTTGAGTGATCACCACACTTCATGTTGCTCCTCTATGTGTCGACTCTATATGTAGACCACTGATAACTTATAGGAAAGTCTAAAGAGAGAAACTGGTTTCCCCAGGTTTCTGTTTAGGTTATATTCTTTTTAGTCTATCGTCCTGACATTGATTTTTTTTATTTCATTTATTTCTTTGTTCATTTTATTATATTATACTAGCAGTAGAGTCCGGCGTTGCCCAGGGATGTAAAGTGAAGTTTTGTTGAAATCGGTTGAAAAATGTAGGAAATCCGATCTCATATATAAACACACACACACACACACACACACACACACACACACACACACACACACACACACACACAACCTGGGTTTTATAATAAGTATAACTCGATATTAATAAGTATAACTCGATATGAGTTGTCCCCCTTTCATTAATGCCTCTTAATCGTGTTTTTAAATTGATTTCGTGCAAAAACAATTGTGTTTTTCGAATTTTTGGCGCTGTTAGAACCACCGCAAGGTAATTTTACGTAGTCCTGTGAAGTTTTGTTGAAATCGGTTGAAAAATGTAGGAAATACGATCCCATATATAAACGTACACACACACACACACACACACACACACACACACACACACACACACACACACACAATTTGCGTTTTATAATAAGTAAGATTCTTTTTTGCGTAATTTCATTTTTATTATCTATTTACTTAATTTCTTTTGTTCTACAGCTTGGTGCGTACTTTTAAAGTTTATTAGTTTTAGGTCATGTGTTACTAGTTGTTTAATCATTGGCGTTATGATATGGCCGTTGGGATAGTAATAGATTTTCTTTTGTGGTTACCTAATCCTGGCCCACAATATTTCTCTTTTGAGAAAGCAGAGGACATTCAATTAATTTGCTGTCTTTAAAAGCATTTTTGTTTTCTCTTACAAGGTGATCATCAGTCATCTTTGCAGACTGTGAAAGAGTATATTTCTAGCTTAATAAGAACATATTAAGCAAGAAATATATATGAAAATACTCTTTAGCTGAAAGATTCTTGATTGTGATCTATACCACCCAAAATCATCATAGCAATTACAATAATTCTCTGCAACTTAAAATATTACTCCACCTACCTAGTCTTGTAAACCGTGTAAAATATTTGAGGGAAAGACGCAGCTTTTAGTACAGTCCATGTAGTTCTACATTCATCAGTAAAAATTACTGTTCAAAAATCAGTTTTCATGTACTTCTTCACGTATCACTTTGTGACTTTTACTCAAAACAAATGTTCTTAATATTTTGTATCATATTTCTCTGGTTACATTTGTAACACTAGCCTCTTTCATTTGCTGGTTAATCCATTTCATTTTGCTTATTAGCCTTTCAATTTACTCAAATCCATTTTTGTGGTATTCTTGAAGCCAGTTTTTCTTTTTCTTGTCTTGCCACCGTTTTCAGTTCTGTTTCGTTTGTTCTCTGATCTTGAATTTCTTCACAATCTCTAGTGTTGTGTTGCCATCATTTAATATCGTATTTATCTTTTAAGGATACATCTTTCTTACGACATATGGCAATCTTTATATATCTGAAATTAAGAAATAAATATCTATAATTATAATATAACTTATATTTATTTAAAATATGGGGAAGTGTTTTCAAATTGCATCATAAAATTCCATACCACCAAATAACTTATTGTGTATATTTTTAATAAAATCAGATATAAGCTGAAATTCGTATGGTATATTCACTATATAAATATATCTTGAAAATTTTACCACCATCAGTTGTTTAATACCAATTTTATACTTAAAACATTAACTTGCATTAAGAAAAGTGAAATAAGGTATTATTATCATTATAATTCTGCTTGTTCTTAGATCCTTAGTTAGTTAGCATGTACGTCTGTTAGCACGTACATTGCGCCTTGCCAATAGCTCATAAATAATGAACTATTCCGTTTTGATCGCGGGAAAAGACAGAAAAGGCATATCAGAGACGCTGTATGGTTTCAATGAGAAAAAGAAAGAGAGCAAGCAAGCAAGTAAGAAAGAGCAAAGATAGAGGACCCGATAACATTCTTATATGTTAACGTTTGCTTTCATTGTCAATATCAAATCTTTTTGATTGTACCCTCTTCTTTAAATAATGACCTGTATTCATATTCACATGTATACATATGATTGCTATTGCAATATTTTGTTAAAGTTGCTAAGCTCAAGTATTTAACGAGGCAACAGGGACTTTTCCACAAGTATTTATAGTTGTAGAACTAGGAAGGAGCTTATTCAATCATTAACTTAAGGATCATCATTCATTAGAAAATTCAAATAGCAGAACAGTGAAATTTTCGCAGGTATTTCTAATTAATATTATTATTGTTATTATTATTGTTACTATTGTTATAATTGTTATTTTTATTTCCTTTAATATCTGGCGTTTACACATTTCTTTCCGGGTCCCACCCAGGAACCTAAGGTTAGAAATAGTATCATGACACTTTCCGCTGCAAAAAAAAAAAAAAAAAAAATTACATATAAAGCCCTTCGTAAAGTGTGGGCTGTACTTGTGAGAACAATTAGTATTATTGCTGTTATTATTGTTATTATTATTATTATTAGTAGTAGTAGTAGTAGTAGTAGTAGTAGTAGTGATAGTATTATTATTATTATTATTATTGTTGTTGTTGTTGTTGTTGTTATCATTAATAGATACTCTCCGACTCTTAGATGTTTTGGTGGAGTAGGGATACGCATATCTCAGCTCCTACCCACAACTTAGAGATGCAACTATTTACTCTGTTCCAAGCATGGATGCCGCATCCCTAATGATACTATATATCCCTAAAGCGTCTTGCGAGGCAAAGAGATTTTTGGAGATAGTCCCGCGTGAGCCAAGCACAAAATTATTATTATTATTATTATTAGTTGTGTTAATCATTACTGTTATAGGGCCAAATATAGACGCATACAACCGTGTTTACATATGTGATTGGCAAAACGTATGTTTAGTTTTGAATATATTAACATTTGTGAGAACGTGTAAATGTGCGTATGTATGTGTATGTGGCGTAAAGGGAGACAGGATAATGGCTTTGGGAGTCGGGCAGAAAGGTTCGTAAGTTGATCATTTAGTTCCTTCTGCTGTTCTTACAAAGTCCAAACTCACTTATCTCTTTCTCACTTTAGTGTTGTCTCAGATAACGCTTTCATCTGCCCAACAACGAACAAATCGTCTTTTGGTCAGGTGAAAGCTATTAAAGTTTTATTTTTGTTTATCTTTTTTTATTCGTTGTTTCTAATTTTATTTACTTATTTTACTGTTTCGTAAAAAAGTCCTAGCTTTTTTTTTTTTTTTTTTTTATAAAGTTACTTCTCTCTGTTTCATTTCTTTTATTATGTATTCAGTAATTTTAGCTACGTTTTGACACAAGGCTTTTATTCGTGCTTAAATTCAAGCAGCGTATCTGTTGAATATTTTTAATGTTAATATTTTTTTTATAATGTAAAATGGAAACAAAAAGGACACGTATGCTTAGCATCAGAAAGAGACAGTTGAAATTTCTGGAGCGCATAATGAGGAAAGAGGGCTTCGAAAATTTGATATTCACGGGACTGTTTGAAGGCAAGAGGGACAGAGAAAAACAGCGCATAATCTACCTAGCGAGCTTGAGTAAATAGATGGCAGAACAGGGTTTATGAGAGATAAGAAAAACGCAACATTTATTAAGGGCGAAAAAGGACAGGAAAATGCGGAGAGCTATAATCGCCAACGTCCTGAAGTAACACGGCACATAGAAGAATTTAATTGTTAAAATTAATATTTTTTTTTCTTTTTCCATTCCTTCATCTTTTCACCTAACATCCTTTTCTTAGTCTATTTTATTTTTGTCCCTCAGCATTCACTAGGGATAAAAGCCGAGGTAATATTCGCCAATGTTTCTCTCTACTTACGTGCTTTTCAGATTATTTGTTTTTCTCGATTCTTCATCAGACCATATAGACTGGCTCTACAAAAACACGAGTAACAAGTTTTGCCAAATAACAAAACCCACGATATTATTTCTTTTACGGGTATCCTGTTCTTTCTTATGGACACTACTATATTTCTCTAATAAACTTTTTGATTAGAACTAGAATTTATTGTAATTTCGACGCACTTTATTGATATTTACTTTATTCGAAAAAAAAAATTCTTATTCACATGGCTGTTTTTGCGTTAAAATAAAATGTAATAAAAATCAAAGAAAATTTACTATTCATCGTTTTAAATGAGTTTCATGCATCAATATTCCTTTTAAAAAAAGGAAAAAAATATCCATGACTCATTCTACTAATTACAAACAGTAAAAATAATTAAAAAAACCCCCCAAAAAACAAACAAAAAAAAACACGGAAATTTACCGGGCTATTCAAACAACAAAACGCTGGCGTACCTTACCTCCAGGTCAGATGTTCAAATCAATGCAAGATTCACTTGTTTAATTTTATACGTTTTCTCTTAGCATGACAGAAATTACGGATAAATGAAAAAAAAAAAAAAAAAAAAAAAAAAAAAAAAGAGAGATACTAACGGAAACATCACGCTGTTATTTTTTTTTATACAGAAAAGAATTATATATATTCCACATAAAATAATATATAAGGCTATTGCTAAACATTTAACTTTGAAATTCTTTTGTAGAAAAGTGGTGTTACGATTTTGTAGCGGATAGTGACTTTCAAAATACAAGGATTCAATACATAAAGATTTTTAAGAGAGAAAATTATATTTACATGTGTACAGCTTAAAAAACAGAATAAATATGTATGGGATTAGCCTAGTGTGTGTGTGTGTGTGTGTGCGTGTGTGTGTGTGTGCGTGTGCGTGCGTGCGTGTGCGTGCGTGCGTGTGTGTGTGTGTGTGCCATGTAGTTTGGTTGAAATTAAGTCGTCGGTTGCCTTGTGGATGATGAAGAGTGGATACCGTCTTGTATCTATTGCATCCTATTTGTTAAAGAGCTTAAAGCGAAAGAGTATGAGCCTTTTACTTTTATACCGATGATTGTCACCCCGTTTAACGAAAGATGAGTGGCAAATACAACTTTAGAAAGATTATTTTATGTAAATAGTATTTATATGCTGCAAATAGTAAATTTTCTTGTGCAATATTTCTGATATTATTATTATTATTATTATTATTATTATTTTCCACCTCTGTTATTAATTCTTCTAATCATTCCTGCTTCTTATTTTAAAAAATTTTCTCTATTTTATTGTTGTTGCTATATATGAGTATTTTACTTCTTTTAGCCGCTAGTTAAATATATGGAGAAGGTTGTAATGAACTGTTCTGGATGGTCAGCATTCTGTTTCCATGAAACTATTTACATCTGACTGACACTTTTAAATCTTTTATATTTTCCAACAGTCTTTGAAATATCCCCAATCGAGAATTTATCTTCATTACGTAACTTGACCATCAGTCTTCTAAGTTCCAATGACGTCACAGATTTTTTTCGCCATGTTTACAATGCAAAAGCCAGAGTAATTTAGTAAAATACTCTATTTTATATTCTTACCCTAAAAAATTTTCAATAATGCAAAATAATTATTAAATTTTATGGATTTATTTAATGGTTCTGATGTTTTTGATCATCTATTTTTTTCGAATGTTATATAATTATTCTTATAACTTTATCAAAATAAGTTTATTGAGCTTTATATTTTGGAATTATATAATTTATCTTTATATTCTTATTTGTCCTTGATAAAATGTTCTTTGAAGCTTTAAAATAAAAAGTTATTTCATATTTTGACTTTTTCTTAACATCGTTCTGATCTTTATGCTCGCTACTGTATATGATATTTAAACTTCTCTACTTGTTTAATTTTGATAATTCCAATTTATAGTTCAAATGTCGTGGTTTTTCTCTTCCTGACAACTATATATTCTTATTACAATTGACTGTTATTGCGTTCATCTCGTTTCCCTTTACTACAGCCATATTACGTTGAAATACTTGTACGATCTCCAGTTAAGCAAAATCAGTCAGTACCTAGATGAGTGACCGCTTGGGAATACCAGATGCTGTAAGCTTCTGTGTGCGGTTGGTGCAATGCGTAACGGCTCAGAATTTAAAATCAGAGAGCCGAGTTCCAATTCCTGTTGGTTTCGTTATATTCACTTACGCGGAAGTACCCATAGGAAGGGTACGAATTCAAATCTTCTCCCTCCCCACTAGCTGTTGGTTAATAGGACTTAGATCACTAAATCATTAATATCTAAAAAGAAATTTCTTAAAAAATCTAAAAAATATGTTGTGGCTGTAAATAACTTGCTGATACGGTTGATAAGCCGTAAAAAATTATTTACTATACTATCACATAGTTCCTGCAGTTATCTACTATCAACACAGTCATTTGCGTATCTTATGTTGTTAAGATTGTACCTACCAATAATAAATCCTAGTTGGGCTTTTAGTTATCTAAGGGTCACCTTGCTGTAAGAGTTGAAAAAATACAGTGATAAAACACGTCCTTCTCTTACAGCCCTTTCTATTTTTGCGGACTTAATTAATTTTCTATCCGTATCCGTACAGTATAAGTTCTGGATTATTTTCACATACCTTCCCAAATAAATCAATCATGGTAAAACAGTCATTACAATACGCAATATTGTCTACAGAATGATATTGTAATATGGAAAATCTTCTGACGAGATATATTCCTTAGTTCCACCAGTTCAGACCGTTACAACACATACAGGATGAAATCCTCTTTCTTCGCTTCATATTCCATCAATAAAAAGGAAGTTCCACTCAGACAGCTTCTTTCTGTGAACCCCTATTTTGTGGAATTGTCTTCAGGTGGGCTCTTTCTCCAATCACTACAATAACCTTGAATGGCTATTGAGACTTGTGTTGGGTGAATAATAGTAAAAAAAAAAAAAAAATGACCATTTATATATCCTGATCTTCAGCCAAAAGAAAGTGGCGGGATATAATTTCATACCAGGAGAAAGTCGTCTTTGTTTAACACTCTAATGGTTACTCTCCCTCTCTGTTTTTTTCTATTTTCCTCTTCCCTCCACTATCTTTTACTCTTTCTGTCTTCTATTTCTCCATTCTTTTCGTTTACATTTTAATATCCATCATCATCATCATCATCATCATCATCATCATCATCGCTTCTTCTTCTTCTTCTTCTTCTTTCTTGTGGCCGTTATCTTTTGACTAGTTTAGCCTTTCTCTTTCTCTTCGAAGCAGAATAAAGTCATTTCATTTATATTTAAGCAATTTACATGTTTACTTTCATCTTTATTTAGTTATTTATTAGCTTTTCTCGAAGAGTTGTTCCCTTTGTTCTCCTTTCTTTTAACGCATTCAGTCTTTCATTCGGTCTTTATTATCTGTCAAGACTTGATGCATACTGCTCGCCATTCTCTAGTCATAGACATAACGTTCCGGAAAGCGACGATACGCTCGATTGTTGCATCAATTCTATCGTCCGCCATGTCATTTAGATAGCAAACAATTGTAAGATGTTTACCCCAGGCTAGTCAAATGGATCACCCGACGGCATCGCGCGATCTGAAATGAAACACGAAGAACAAAAAATAAATAAATAAAATAAAACAGTAGAAAAGGACAACATAAAACAAAACTAAAATTAGGTGAAAATGGTGAGTGACGATAGTGACCAGAAGGTGTGAAATGTAAAATAAAATAAGATGTAAAATGCGCGTTCATGAGTTAAGTGAAAAAACTTTGAGGAAAATAGAAACGCCTGGGAAAGAAATGGAGATAAAAATGCTGATAAATGTTTTCACGACTATTATTATTATTATTATCATTATTATTATAACAGTCATTTCATCCCAATCCCCAAGGTGATAAAGTCGCTAAGACGGAAGGTGGGGTACTGAGAGAAAAAGAATCTGAGAAAATCATTATTAAGGGGAGAGGATAATAAAAGAACACGGTTAAAAAAGGACAAGAAATCGGAAGAGAGGTCCACAAGCGAGAAGTACGAGAGAATGAACAGCTAGTATCGAACTAATTGTTACAACTAAAAATTTCAAAGTCGATATAATATTATTATTATTAGCTATTATTATTATTGTTATTATTATTGCTGTTGCTGTTTTTGGTGTTGATATTGTTGCTGTTAGTTCATGCATTTTCGTGTTCACATTAGATGTCAGGTGGACACCATTGGAAACTGAATGAAAAAAAGTCCTTTTTAAATCTCCAGGTCCTTTCTCAATATCATTCTTGATTATTATATTTCACGCATTTTCGTGTTCACATTAGATGTCAGGTGGACACCATTGGAAACTGAATGAAAAAAAGTCCTTTTTAAATCTCCAGGTCCTTTCTCAATATCATTCTTGATTATTATATTTCACGCATTTTCGTGTTCACATTAGATGTCAGGTGGACACCATTGGAAACTGAATGAAAAAAAGTCCTTTTTAAATCTCCAGGTCCTTTCTCAATATCATTCTTGATTATTATATTTCACGCATTTTCGTGTTCACATTAGATGTCAGGTGGACACCATTGGAAACTGAATGAAAAAAGTCCTTTTAAATCTCCAGGTCCTTTCTCAATATCATTCTTGATTATTATATTTCACGCATTTTCGTGTTCACATTAGATGTCAGGTGGACACCATTGGAAACTGAATGAAAAAAGTCCTTTTTAAATCTCCAGGTCCTTTCTCAATATCATTCTTGATTATTATATTTCACGCATTTTCGTGTTCACATTAGATGTCAGGTGGACACCATTGGAAACTGAATGAAAAAAAAGTCCTTTTAAATCTCCAGGTCCTTTCTCAATATCATTCTTGATTATTATATTTCACGCATTTTCGTGTTCACATTAGATGTCAGGTGGACACCATTGGAAACTGAATGAAAAAAAAGTCCTTTTTAAATCTCCAGGTCCTTTCTCAATATCATTCTTGATTATTATATTTCACGCATTTTCGTGTTCACATTAGATGTCAGGTGGACACCATTGGAAACTGAATGAAAAAAGTCCTTTTAAATCTCCAGGTCCTTTCTCAATATCATTCTTGATTATTATATTTCACGCATTTTCGTGTTCACATTAGATGTCAGGTGGACACCATTGGAAACTGAATGAAAAAAAGTCCTTTTTAAATCTCCAGGTCCTTTCTCAATATCATTCTTGATTATTATATTTCACGCATTTTCGTGTTCACATTAGATGTCAGGTTGACATTACTGGAGATTGAGTGATAGCAAGTCATCTTACTCAGTATCCTCGAAGATCTCAACATCGTCATTGTTTTTATAGTTCCCATCCATTCAGAAGATTTCAATTCATACAATATTGTTTTTAATGTTTTCCTGGTAGGTTTCAAGTTATGATTACTGCGACATTATGCTTCATTTTCTTCAGTTTTCTCTTGGTATGACTTTTAAATCTTTTCGCTTTCTTTCTTTTTCCTAACAGAAACACAAGTGAAAGTATCATTCATATAATACTTGAAACTTAGAAATAATAATTCATCATAATTAGGCAGGATCGGTAATTCACTGAGACCTGTGCAAGATGTTTGGGTTAGATCATCCGGACCAATGATAAAGCCTGAAGCCAGGAACTCACCGAGAGAATAGAGTAAGTACAATTATATGAAACTGAAATTCGAACTAATGACACAAATCTAATTCAGAAATCTAGACCTACTCATCATAAACAAAAAATACATGGCAATTTCTCGATGTGTCCGTTTCAGTGAACTACGAAATGAAATTGAAAGACGCTAAAAGACTCGAAAAAAATCTAAACCATTTCAAAAAAAAAAAATATTCTGGCATATCAACGTGACAATTATAGCCATCATTTAAATCTGCACTTGAAACAGTGACGAAGACCCATACAAAAAAAATGAATAGGAAGAATTGGGAATCCGTGAAATCCGTGAGAGATCTAAAAAGAATCAAACAACGTGCAGGCATCCCGAAACCCCTTGTACGGTTGTTTGGTATCTAGGTCTTGCAAGCATGGCAGCAATGAGTGCAACTTTCTTGATGGTTCCCTCCTCTTCAAACTTGTTTTGATCTAAGAATTGTCATTCTCTTAGACTGGTTTACGTACCAAGAATAAAGGGTCCGGTCTGATGTTTCAGTGAAAACTAGGATGACAAAAAACGAATTTATGCCTTTCCTAAGTTCATTCAATGCGAACTGAACACAAACAGCATCAGCCGGAATAATAATAATAAAAAAAACTCAGCTCACTGATAGCATTTTCCACGTTCATAACCATCACGCCAATTGTACATACATTCAGGTAAGAAACATTACAAAGGAGAGTACTGGGGTATTGAGGGACTTGCTACTAAATGATCTCTTATTAGAGCAGAGGGGTCTATAGGTAAAATTCAGCAAGTACAATAAAATATATATTTTAAGGGGAACTCTCTATCGACATAATTTTTAGTAATGACACTATAACAAATTGAACAATTATAAGGACAGGATTAAATTTACTGTCACTGATCAAAATGCAACCAATAGATGTATATTTTACAAATAAGATAAAAAAAATACAAGAAAAAGAAAAAATAACAAACGGAAAAAGCAAAAAAGGAAAAAAGATGTAAAAGAAAAAGTAAAAGAAACCAAAAAGAAAAAAGGAATAAACTGGGAAAAAGGTAAAAGAAAAAGAAAGAAAAGAAAGAAAAAGAAAGAAAAGTAAAAAAAGAAAAGAAAATGGAAAAATACAAATAAAATAGAAAAAGAAAATAGAAAAAGCAAAAGAAAAAGAAATAGAGAAAAAGGAAAGAAAATGAAAATAGAAAAAAGAAAACGAAAATAAATAAAAAGAAAATAGTAAAAGTAAGTAAAGAAAAAGAAGAAGGAAAGAAAAAGAAAAAGGAAAAGTAAATATAAAAAAGAAAAATAGAAAAAGAAAATAAATAGAAAAGAGAAATGCACCAAATTGATAATTTGTGGATGCAGTGAAATGAATTTATACGCGTTGATCAATATAAACATAACGAATATAAAAAAAATTTGAAATCTGTCATGATCGGTAAAATGGATGTGCAAAAAAAAAAAAAACAAAAACAAAAAACATTGTCAACATTCTACGTGAGAAGTATCTGCTTGCTTTGAATATCAGCATTTGAAATTCTGGTTATTATTTGGGTTCGAACAGCAAACCTCTGGTTGGAGTGGAGAAAAAAACACAACCATAGAAGACAATCTGAATACGAATGTTTAATGGGTCTCTACAACTTCCATTTTTTGTAGCAGTGTTTATCCACTTATTATGTCCGTCTCTCTTCTGGAATCCATTTACACAAGCTTGTTGGATAGGTTACTCGCTGTTTCCCTCTGCCCCTCTTACATTTAATATGCCCTGTGCATGTCAATTTTTCTAAGTCTTTTTCCTCATTATGTGCCCCAGAATTTTCGAATGTTTCCTTCTGATTCTAAGTGCAAATGTCCTTTTCCTTAAAACTTCATTGGTCCATGTTCCATCCATCGTATCAGCATCGTCTTGTAGAATAACGAAAATAAATGAATAATTAATAATGAACAAAATAAGCAGTTTAAAATAGCTTTGTTAGGAAAATCTAAATTCACCAAAACAGTCATCAGTGAATATGTGTTCATATAGTCACAGACACGCATACGTGCATGCGCGCACGCGCACACACCCACACCCACACGTACACACACACACACACACACACACACACACACATATATATATATATATGTATGTATGTATGCATGCATGGCGGAAAAAACAATATACATTAATTTGAATGAAGAATGTGCAAAAATATGTAAATCTTTACGTAGATAAAAAATAAAAAGAAAGTAATAAAAAGAGAAATTGAAAATATAGTAAATTTTATTGCTGAGGCAAGAAACTGATGAAAAGCAAAAACTAAAATAAAAAAAAATCGAGGTGGTGGATAAGTAGCAAGCGTAGGTAATACAATACGCAGTAATGTTAACTAACTCATTGACCTTGCCCCAACCCTGACATACATTGAACAGAGACTCTTTTGCTTTTATTTTGACAAGAAATTCAAAACAAATCACCAAGGCAAGTGGAAGATGAATTCAACTTTTCCAACGCTCGGAGTAGTTTTAGCCAATGAAATAAACTGATACAGTGACGTCACTTCATCAATGTCTTGCAAAGGGAGGGGATTGAATCTTTCTTTCATATGCACGCATGCGCACATATAAACATGTACCTCTGCGCAAGAATTAATCCATACAGACAGAATTATATAAACACATCATATCAAACTTAAATTATTCTATCACATTTTGTCAAGCTATCATACTTGGTTTTTAATGACACTTGTTTTGGTAAGGTTGCTAACTTAGTGTGGCTTATTTCATCTTCAAATAACATGCGGCAGGTTCGACTGGAATACATGGTAAAGAAATAGCAGAGTAATTCCTGACCTAATCTATTTGGAGAGGTTGAGGCATCGTGGTGTAATGGCAAACAAGCTTGTCTCGCTAGATCAATTACTAGTGAACAGTGAATTCGATCCATACTGGGAGCCCCATACTTTCGACCTTGTGTCACATTTAAGCTACAGGGCCGGATTATGACCTTTTGAGTACCTCAACATGGTGCAATCGTTACTAACCTTGTCTCGCTAGAACAAGTACAACTGAATAGTGAGTTCGATCCTCATTGGGTGCCTCCATACTTTCGGCCTTGTGCTACATTTAAACTGCGCTTAGGAAATCACTGTCTGGAGAAATGCATTTATACCTTTTTACTAAGGGAATTATTGCGAACACAAACTATTTCAACCCGAATTTGAATTCTATTCATCCACTTCATTTTCCGTGTTGTTAAGCGCCAGGACTACTCCGCAATACCACATAAACATATATGAATAATAGCTAGCTGCTAGAGTAGTTAGATAACCCCTATTGTAGAGAGCTGCTCAGATACATTTACGCTCATAGCCTCGACCATGATGACTAGTGACTTCGTGTTAGCACAACCATTGACACATTCCGAATAATTCCTTATACACAATTTTATTCAGAAGATTTGGAGCAACCCGTCGTACGTCTTTTAGGCAATTTTAAACGGCGCTGCAAGTTGGAATCATCTCTCAAGGTCGATATAAGCTACGTCACCTCCTTGAGAAATTGACCAGGGTAAGATTTGAACCGACATGTCATGATCGGAATGCTAACATTCTAATCACTCGACTACGTACACACACACACACACACACACACACACACACACAAACACAAACACAAACAAACAAACAAAAGTATATACACACGTGTAAATTGATTTTTTTTCATCCCATGGTGAAAATAATGGAGGTTATCTGGCGATTCGTGGATGTACGTCAAGTGTAATTAATATCGGTTGGGAAAGTAAATTGACGTGCAGAGTTCAAATTCCGGTCTAAGTCGTTACGTCCACTTTAGATTTTAGATCCACTACCATTTGGAAAAATTTTGAATCCATTCATCTTCCTCTCATAATGGGTTAAATAACAGGACACACTGGGCTCTCTAACCTTGGTTGTTAACCAATATAGGAGAATGAAAATAGAGATTAAAACCTACCTGAAGAAGCATGATATCCGGTATTAGCCTTCAAATAGCACTCGCATTAATAGTACTTCCTCGTACTCGCTCGAATAGTAATCCGTATAGTGATCCAAATAGAGAAATAGTATAGTGAATAGAGTAGAGAATAGTGGTCTGTATAGTAATCGATCCAGACTTGCCATCTTGACTTCAATCACATTCTCACTGTCATGACATGGCTTCTCACTGTCTTTTCTATATATTTTTTCATGGTAATTATTCTAATGAACTTTCCTCCTTGGTGCCTCCATTGTATGAATTTAAGGGTACAACTGGATTGGCAATTAGGTCTCATCATTTCACTGTTGAATTTGCTAGATGTAACTGTAATTTCTATGCTAACAATTTCTTTTCTCTCACTTCTCTCTTCTGAAAGTCTCTTCCAGTTTCTTGATTCCCTGTCACCTACAATCTGCAAAAATCTAAATGCAACATTCATAGCAATCTTCTGTCTTTTATTGTCCTTTCTTCTCACTAAAGTCTCCTCCTTCTCTTTCGCGCCAACTAACTCTTTACGTCTTAGTGGCATTATCGCCTTACACGGGGTGAAATTATTAAAAAAAGAAGAAGACTATTCAACACATATGATTTGATGATAGTGATGAAGGCTTGTGCAGACCCAGTTCTACTTTTACGAAGAACTGATAACAGATAACTGGCGCGTAGTGTGCCACAAGGTCTTTAAAGAGCCTTACTTTGGTTTTGAATTCGGAGTTGTCCTTTTCTTAGACTGTTTGGCAACCAAATCTAAAGAGCCCTCTGTACCCTTCTATACCATAGATGATGAAGTGATGGATATTTACCTTTTCGAAGTTTATTTGCTGCATAAAATAAATTCGCTTTTATTTCTTTCAAACCCGGGCATACATACAATTATGCATGCACGCGCACGTGCGTGTGTGTGATAGAGAATTTATCCTTATTGGAAGGAGCTTGCCAGTATGTGACAGATAAAGGTATATTAAATTAAGATAGAGCGTTTATATATATATATAGACACTGTGGACACAAATCCTTTTAGTTACTATGCAAGGTTTGATTTTCTCTGCCATACTGATTATATATATATATATATATATATATATATATATATATATATATATGTGTGTGTGTGTGTGTGTGTGTGTGTGTAAAAATATATGAAAGAACTCGTTAGGTAAATAATCCAAAGGTCTTTAGTATTTTTGTTATTATTTTTAAAAAATAGTGCTCGATACAATGTAGCGTTGGAATCATATTTTTTTAAATAATATATATATATATATATATATATATATATATATATATATATATATATAATATATATATATATATATATATATATATATATATATATATATATATATATATACCAGTTTTGTTTATTAGACATTTAATTAAGTCACTTAGCATCCTCCATAATGTAACTAGACTATTCAGTTAGCCTGATACATATTTATGAGTGTTCTCAAATTTAAAAAATTGAAAACTAACAACATCTTTGTTTTTGTTGATAAATACTTGTTACAAAATAAAATCCTTACATTTGCCTTGATAAAGTCCATCAGAGGGATGCTGGGAATTAAATTTAAAATTCCCAGCATCGTTCTTGCGCATGTGTAGTCGCACCAACATAACAAATTTAGTCTGATGAAGTCCTAGACGAAACGCACCACACGAAAACGTTTCCCACTTTGTCAAGGCACGGTGGAGTAAAGACTGAGGAATCGGAGAGCCGAGTTCGAAATCCAGTTGAATCCATTACATTCACTTACGTGCTAATACCCTTGGGAAAGATATGAGCCCTCTTCTTCTCGCTCTAACTATGGGTAAATAGCAGTTCTATAGATTTGGCAACCTAATGCGGGAAAAAAATCTGCCTCGTCAGTTATGTATCGAAAGTTACACGATCGCTAAGCGTATATCACGCATGGTACATAAATGACTGATTGACACACACACACACACACACACACATATATATATATATATATATATATATATATATATATATATATATATAAGCTTTCTATACCATAGCCGGTGTGGGGAGAAGTGATGGGTTTTACGTTTTCGATCTTGTACCTTTTGCTGCAAAAATAAATACTCTTTTTGTTCTTTTCAAACCCCGTGTAAGTACGTGTGTGTGTGTGTTTGTCACTATGTGTCAGATAAAGGTATATTAAATTAAGATAGAGCGTTGTATATATAGACCTTGAGATATATATATATATATATATATATATATATATATATATATATATGTTCGTTTTTCTGAGTACTGTATTGAGCAAATTTTATATATGTCCGTTTATTTTGGTACGGTAATTGTTTCTGGCCTTCTCATATAATCACAGACAAAGAAATGTACCAAAATAACATAAACCACTACACTTGAGTACAGCAGTAACAACCAAATTGGATGTCACATGTAACTCAAATATAAGAGAAAATAATGACATAATCAAGTTATTCCTGTTCCACACTACTTCAAACGAAAGGAAAGAAAGGCAACTCCCATCAATACTGGAAAGAGCGATAAATGGACTTGAGAAGCCTATTTTCCAGACAAATTGTTTTTTAAGAATGAATTTTAAATGAAAGTAGTACTGGTTGCTTGACAATGAATGTCAAATATTTCCTTATAAGGAAACGGTTAATATTGCTATTATCACACACACACACACACATATATATATGTTTTACTTCATTCGTATTTTAAAAGGAAAACTGGAATATATACAACTAAAATTTGGGATAAAGCGATAGACAAACTTGAAATAAAATGACATGGAGAACGATTGATAAATAAAATACAGACAACCTGTTATTCCAACAAATATATTTAAACTTAACGCTAATTTGACTAAATTCGAAGCTTGGTACCATGAGTTAAACGCGAACCCTTAACTCATTCTATGCCTTACGCAGCCATTCAGTTAAACATAATTGTGTTTCATTTGCTGTCTTTAGTGCGCTCTTAAAACCCATTGAAGGATAAGAAATAATTCCCCTCTATTCAGGTACGAAATAGGATTATTGTTATGACTTCTCTAAAGCATATTCTTCATCAATGCCGGCTTGTTTCGTTGTAAAGATTCGTGAAAGAATCACTAAAGTATTTTCCTCTGTAAACGTTAAACGTGACTAGTTTATTGTAGATATTTATATCTCTACAGTAACATCCACTTCATGCATTAAAAAATGCTATGGTATTACCTTTATTAAATTTGAATAATTTAAAATACAGACTTCAAAGGAGAATGAAAAAGAGGATGGGAACAGGAAAGAAAAGCACTGACTGAATGAAATTCTCAAGACCAATGTGGTAAAAGAGGGAGACTGTAAAAAAAATAAAAATAAAAAGAATAATAATAAAAAAAGAAATAGTTGTACGAGGTGCTGTGGGAAGGGTTTAAATGTAGTATTTTTAAGGTTTGTTATAAAATATGAAATGAAAATTGCTGAAAAGAAAAATGATTCCATGTTCAGAATTATCTCTGGACTGTGAATGAAGCAAAAACGAGCTTTTTATGCATAAAATCATCCATAGAAATAAAGAAAGAAAATATATAGATAATGGGAATGAAACCTGAAGTCTGAGAATATAGAAATTAACGACAAAAAAAGAAAGAAAGAAAAAAAGAAAGAAAGATAGAAAAAAAGAAAAAGACAAAATAAAAAAAAAGAAGACAAAAACAGAGGAAAAGACAAAATACGGAAAGAAATAATATTAAAAAAATAATTGAAGGAACACAAAATAAAGAAGGGGAAAAAAAAAGAAAACAGGGAGAAAGAACAAAGAAAAATCAAAGAAAAAAGACTAAAGAAAACAAGACATAATGACGTTAAAGAAACAAACAAATAAAAATTAGGGAAATGGAACAATTTAATAAGTATCCAGATGTAAAAACAAAAACAAACAAAAAAAAACAGATAAAAAAATTAATTTATTGATTAAAGTTATAAAGACAGATAATAAAATCCGTAGGGGCTTCTCAAGGCAGAAAGCCAACCAAGATACATTACACTCAAACAAACATGTTCCTTAGATTCATAACCATCTGGTTTTTCGGGCTCTCTTCTCGCTTGATACCCATACACGCAAGGCAAAATAGAAAAGTGCCTCAAATGAAGCTTGATGAAGACTTCCATGTTTTTAAAATTATAGACTCCAATAGGGAATAAATTCACAGAAATATTTCTCTTATACATTGTCGGAATGAATCACTGCATAATAGTAAGAACGCTTCATCTCAGAAATTAACATAAATCAAGAGTAAATGTTTATAACTAATAAAGTGAACACTTCCGAACTGGTTATTCCTTTTTGTTGACAATCACGGCTTACTATATAATGAACAAACCCCACCTTTTCATCTCGTACATAGACTCGACCATCTGTTTCCTCGGTATTTGTTAAGGTTAGCGTTGCGTAAATAGGCGCGTGGCCAAGTAATTAGAGCGTTCGATTTCTGACCTTGTGACCGGGGTTCAAATATCATTATAGTCGGTTATTCCAGAAGACGACTTCTTGATAACATCAGCGTGCGACACTTTAGGGAAGTGCCTGAAAAGTATAGCACGGTTTGACCCAAGTATTGTGAGTGAAATTGGGTCGATGAAAATCTTCGAAAGCCATTGATGGTTGTCCTAGTCCCCGCCAACTGAGCTAACAAAAGCGCCTTTTACCTTCATTGGCAATCTAAATTGGCTGGTGACTCGATAAAAACACCCATCTCACAACAACCCGGCCGCTCGTAGATATGGACTGGTATAAAAAGTCGCAATGTGCGCACATGGCCTGACGATTACGTTTAGCATGAAACAGACTGTCGCCTCTGGGTGTTGACTTTAATGTATATAACCCGGCAATGTTCAGTAACTCATAAATTAAATATTTCGTTTGACGCTTAAAGTTAATTTCTCAATCGCTACGTAAAATTTATTTTAAAGTGCTTTCGTTACTGAGAGAAAGAATTGAGCAAAAAAATGAAATTGAACTGTAAAGCTTATGATAGCGACGCCAATGCTGTATTTTCCCATTAAACTTTTTTCCGGAAAGTGAACAGAATATAGGCATTAATACGAAATACATATTAGAACCTAATAAATTTAATTAACAAAAACGATGTAATACACATATTTGAAGGAAATATATACATTTGTTTTTCTGGTGCATATTAATTAACTTGATTAGGGATAACAAAAGGCAAGTATCAGGTTTCTCTGTTTTAGTGTTAACTATTGAATTTTCCTCGTTTTTTCTCATTCATGCACACAAAAGCGTCGAATTACTGATTGAAATGTACACTTATTAATTTTAATACAACTATATTTTACAGATTAAATCATTATATGAGTTAAAATCTATCCATTTATCCATCCGAAAGCCAGTGTCAGTTGCCTTGTAATGAAAAAAATGTCACACGATGGCTTTTGCTTTCTTTGTAAATAAACGGGAAATTCTGTCTGTTCGTCCGCGTGTCTCGAACATATGTAATTCGGTCACACTTGCTTTACATAGACATATTGTACCTTTTTCGAATCAGAATGATCCCGGGATTGAAAATCTGGCCTTCATCCAGCGTTGGGATTTGTGTTCGGATGAGGAGGGAATAGTTCAAAATGCAAATTTTAAAATAACTGAAAAAAATAGTGATTTTAAAAGTTTTTAATTTATATTGAGTTTAACACTTTCAGCCCTTCGTTTCTGAACAATTTTAACCTTTCTGCCTGAGCTCCTGGGTCAAAGTTCGCAAATAATTGGTATGTAATGTTTCACGGTAGATATAAAAATAGTTACAATTGTTTACACATCGATGGCTGGGCATTAAGTCATTTTTCTCTACCACTGTACAACCGGTAGCTGGGCATTACGTCATTTTTATCTACCAACGATAAAGCAGTGGTCAGAGCTGAAAGGGTTAAAATAACGCAAAAATTTAATTTTTTTAAAGTTCAGTTTAAAATACCTTCAAAACATTTCCTCAAAATGTCAAAGAACTAAAGTTAAAGTGAGAGCTTTCGTGATGTGATGTTTTGAAGTTCCTCAGAGTTTTTTATTTGAAGAACTCAACTCAATCGAAGTTCCATGGAGTTTGTGATTTGAAGAACTGAATTCGGCCGGAACTGGAACTTCGGCTCAAATCGGAGTTTCGGTCAAAATCGGTCTTTTGGTCGGAGTTGGACTTATAGCCTAAATCAGAGTTAAAGTGAAGTTTTGAAGTCCCATTGAGAAATGTAAAGTTATTTCTTCAAAATTATCTTTGTTGTTTTCTAAGCTGGACCAGAGGTTCATTTAGTTTTGGGCTAGAGGTCGAGTTAGCCCTCTACATGCGTTAGCTTAAATGTTCGCACGGACTGCGGCTTTTAAACCAGTATATAATAAAAGTCAGGTTAAATTTACGAGCATCACAGGAGACCGTTGAAGCATGGATGACCAAAAAAGGAGAAGAAAAAAAGAAAAAAGAAAAAGAAAAGAAAACTGATAAGAACAAACAATGGCAAGAGTTTATTTCTCAGCATTCAAACATATTGACATGATGTGCAACACTGTAAACATTTATGCCTTTTGTTTTAAAAAAAATGTTTGGAGATTAATGCGTATATTCTGTTACGAGTTGTGCTTTCCTTATTTTATCTTATTTTTTAAAATCCAAATTTAAGCTTGAGAAGTGACATCAGTTGAACATTCATGTCAACTTCAGATCTACGCTGCAGCCACTGACTGAACCAATGTTGGTCACGGTCCTTCCTCCTACGGTCTAAAAGTAAACAAAATCACAGACGCTCGTTGAAAAAAGTTGAGATGGCGACCCATCTAGTGAAGTAACGCAAATTTGTAACAAAAAAAAAAAAAAAAAATTGTGATAAATAAAAACAATTGAAACAAATGAGAGGAACGAAATTTTTATTTCTTTCCAAATTTAAAAAAAAAAATCTTGAGAAACAGAAAGAGATTATTTTCAGTCTTATTGTTTTGTTTCTTGTCAGGCTCTAGTCCTGTACTCAACCACTACATGTTAACGAAAGATAAAAATCCTATAAACAATACTTTTTCATCAAAACTACTTTTATTTTACGGTAGAGATGACCAGAGGAAGTGAGAGGTTTTTAATTCTTAGATCAACCAATGACTCAATAACACTTATCACAAAGCAAGAACAAATAACTGTCAATGGTTTAATTTGTTATTTCTATAAAGAATCTAATAACTTTTAAGAGATATTATTAAAGAAAGAAGTTTTGTATATTCTCAACAAATTACTGTCTAAGTATTCATTTTTACCCACATCGAATGGCTTTTCTATTTATTTTTATAGCAGCGTGATTGTGACAAACATCAGATAAGAGTTTTGAGATGACTGAGAAGAAGTATTATTATTGGCGTAATTATAGAAATCTTTCAGACAAATATCCTCATTTTGTTGTTTTGTTGCTTCCAACTTTGCTCAAAGGCAATGGTATTCCTAGGAATCAAAAATTGGGAGAGAGGCAAGATTAATGTGTGTTTGTGTGTCTGTGTCTGTGTGTATGCGTGCGTGGAAGGAAAGGCAACGTGTGTCTGAGAATTTTGTTCTTATTTTCATGCTTTATTTTGCGGATTTATACAACTTTCAAAACTGACTTTTATATTATTATTATAATGCTTTACCAAATAAAGCAAAATGCTACTAAATCAGACGGTTATTTCAAAGAGTAGAGGTATTGCATTATAGCTTATAAAAAGAAGAGCAACGTAGAAACCAAAGAAAGTGCAAAGAACATAGGAGTCTGAATGTAATGATCAAAACAACAAAAATAAGGATACCAACTGATTAACTGATATACAGCTGATCCCCACTAAATAAGTGCTGGTCCTGATTGGTAAGGTGGGGGAGTAAAATAAATCTTGCATCAGGTAAGATCAACTGTAATTTACGTGTATGAATACAACTTGGTTAATTTAAAACGCTTCAATTTTCATTAAATTATTAATCCCCAAGCCTGTGGTAAACTGCAATCATAGTTGTCTCCCCTTCGAACTACTCGACTATAAAAGAAATGGTCGAACCTCACTTATAGGCAGCAGTCAAATTGTATCGAGTAAAGCTTAAACGTTCGTCTGTTTTTCTTTACAAAGTCAACTACTTATTACGGTGTATGTCGAAATAGCACCTATCTCTGCTGAACCCGTATAGACTCGTATTTTGACAGTCAAAAATTTAGTTGAAAGTTACTCTGATATATTGATGAGGGTGGACATTTTTCTAAGTTAGTGAAAATAAGAGATCTTTAAGGTGTAAGGTTTGAAATTTGTATAGTGATGTGTATCCTTTTTTATTAACATCGTCATTTTAACGTTTCATTAAGCAGTTCGGTAAGGACCTATTATCTTTCTTTTGTTGGTTCAGTTTTTCATTCTTTATATTATGCTCTGCTTTCCTTCATTCGTTCATTGGTACTTTCTTTTTTAAAATTTATTTTTCCTTTTAATTCTTACTTTATGTTTTCTATTTTTTTTTTTACTTTTCCCTCTTGTACTTCTTTTATTTTTGTTTTCTTTCATTTGGTTTATTTTTATATTTATCCGCCTTTGGTTTTTATCTTTCGTTTCGTTTCATTTCTTTCGTTTAGTTTCTTTCGTTTCGTTTCGTTTTCTTACTGTCTTTCTTCTTTCCTTTCTTGCACACTCATTAGAAAATGAGGCAAAACAATCTAGTACTTTAGATATTAAGACATTCTGGAAACGGCAAGGACGAAGACATCAACTGCAGTCTCTAACTCATCTACTGTTCAGGCACAAAATATTCGAAGGTTTTTTTTTTTATTTGTGTAAATAATATGTTTTCGAAAAGCAGGAAATCACTTTACCGGTTGTTTGGCATAATAACATAGCATTTTGATTAGATGTTTCCTGAGATCAGTAGCAATAAATAATGGCACATGTTCGGATGAGCTCTATGCTTCACAACTGTGACATCTCATGGCACATCAACGGAGCCGAGTATGTCTCATTTCCTCCGTATTCCAAATATGAGGAGAAAGTGACTGCTTCCGTGAGCGCTACAGTCTTAACCACGGCAAGTCAAGTCAATCAGTATCTATATTCTCATAATCATCGCTTCCTCCCGCCTCATCTATATCATATAACCATTGTAATAATAACCTTCGAACTTTAGTGTCTCTTGAGTCTTGTATTGAGTGAAGTATACATCATCATCATCATCATCATAATCATCAATAATAATAATAATAATAATTATTATTATTATTATTATTGTCTTATGGCCAATGTGGATGAATGTCAGTCAGGTATTTGAAGCTAACAGACTTTTTTTTTAATTACAAACTAAAATCGGGTGTTATAATTGTCCAATGTTTAATGACTTTGTATCAGACACATGTAAACTGGGTAAATATCTACAGTGCAACCCGGATATAAGAGACCCGGATATAAGAGAAACCCGGATATAAGAGATTTATTCTCCGGTCCCGACAACTCTCTTATATCCGGGTTACACTGTATTCAGTTTAGTACTTTTAAATGTTGCTGCCGGTAACTAAGGTTTCCATGCAGCGTTTATGTGTTTACAAACGGCTTATTTTTTGTTCTTTAATCATTTTTTTTTAATCCCTTAAATTATATATCTCTTGCTTTGGGTCAACTCCAGTAGAAGTCACGTTTAAGAGGCGCCGAGCTAAGAACGAAATGAATGATTTGAGAAGCACGCATGCTAGCACTACTGCATAAAGGAAGTAGTTTCTTTCGCTTCTGAATTAAGTCGGGGCAAGGAAGTGACTCTGGCGCGCAGAAGCGGAAGTTCTAAGCGAGACGATAAACGCTAGAGATAGCCGGACGCGAAGGTCAAGCGACTGGCAAAGGAAATAGTGGAATTTCTGTGAGTAAATTGTATGTTCCACATGAGAGGAGGGAATCGTAGCTAGCCTATTGCTGATAGACCACACTCAGAGGCTATCGATCAACCCCCCACGTGTAAACACGCAAACACACACACACACACACACACACACACACACACACACACGTTTGTATATATATATATATATATATATATATATATATGCAGTTATACATCTGGTCAGACATATGTGATGGCATATATACAGAAAAAAACATAGTCTCAACACATGGATATATTTGTACACATAGAATCAAACACAAACATGCAGATGAATACACTTGCATATTTACAAACATTAACGCCTGAATACGCGTACAAACTGTAATATGTATGCACAAGTAGAAATCCACACATAAGCATGTGTAGACAAAAACGAAAATGCATACACAGACACCTACAGATGGACACACAAGCAGACACAGAGACTCATATGCAGACATCTAATGAAAGACCAGAATAAATAGATAGATAAACAGAGTTACAGATAATGAGCAGAATAGATAGATAGATAGATAGATAGATAGATAGATAGATAGATAGATAATGAACATAGTAAGATAGATAAATAAATAGATGTGAACAGACTTATGTTAGGCTATGTTATGGAGTTTGTAGATAACACATACATACAGAAAAATGTCTGTACTAATATATATATATATATATGTGTGTGTGTGTGTGTGTATGTGTGTGTGTGTTTCTTCTGCTTTTATGTGGGGGAGCTTGCGTCTGCCACGATCATATTCGAGTGACAAGGACTAGTTATCTAATTTTTAGGACTCACAAGATATCTACTTGTGATCTCTATGCAATTTTGACCTCGGAAAGTATTCAGAATCTGCAAAGGTCATCAAAGAGCGAAACATGCCATTTCTAGCCAAAAGAAAGCACTTTCTGGCAAAATGGATTTAAGATAATGAATTTGCTATAAAGTACATAAAAATTAGTTTGACCTCAAAAAGCATCGGCTTGTAAGATTAAATTCAACCTCCGAGGTCTCTTGAGGTCAAAAGACGTCGAATTAAACTGTAGCTGTTATGCTCTGTATTACAGCCAAACAATTACGTTCTTGGAGGTAAATTGTTACGTGCAGGTAATGCGCGCAGACGATTATAGGATAGGTGGTGTAATCTTTCACTAGTATTGGAGGTTACAACAGTTAAATTCTAGGTTAAAATAGCTTTTTACTTTTAGTAAAAAAAAAGACGTAGGAGAGTATTTATTTTTTTAAATCATATCTGTTTTGCTTGTAAAACGGACAACAACGAAAATCGTTTTCAGACTAAAATTTTAAACTTGATTTTTTCCAACTGTTTTAAATGCAAAAAAAAAAAAAAAAAAATCCCAAACTTTAAAAATTACCAATGGCACTGTGAACGAGGTTTTCTTGCTCAAAATAATGACACAAAAATAAATAAATAACAAAAAAAAAACAAAAAAAAACTTAATGCTGTTGAAAGGGATTTCTACTTATGTTCAACTGTACAAGTCACGTGGCACAGACCGTGACACGTTTAAAGCTTTTCAGAATTCATTTGAATTTCTAAACTATCTTGAGCTACTTGGTGTTTCCCACTATAGGCTTCAATTAAAACTTGGGACGCCCATTACGCTTCTCAGAAAGCTTGACCTTCGGAAGTTGTGCAAAGAAACTTGCATGGTTGTCAAGAAGCTTTTTTTTCCACGTTGCATTGTCAGCTACCCTAAGGTCTTCAATTGAAGTATTACTCTTTCCATCAGTCATTGTGGGTTTCTAAGTTTGATACCCGAACTCACACGTTAGCGATATAACTGATTCTACGTGTAAAAATCTGATTTCAAGGAATGATTCTTGCGTTTTGAAATTGGAAGGGTTTTTTTTTTTTAAAGGTGACTTGTAGATAATCTCCCTCACTTTCACTGTCTTTAGGCTTGTCGGTGTGACGAGATCTTGACAAGTTTAACCATTTTCCGGAAGGCGGGCAGTGAGACTAGGATTCACATAATTACAGAAGCAATGAGCCATCCAAAACCGAAATCAAATATCATTTTTCGTTTTTTTTTTCACTCGGAAGAAGAAACCGAACAAATTCAAAACAAACGTACAAAAGTGATTCCTGAAAACATATATGTAGATAATCAGTTTTTGATTAATCCTTTCTCAAATGCAGTTATCCCGCCAAATGTTTCATTTTGGACATTTGTTTTATGTTTTACGGTATATCAACCTCACTGGGTTATTTAATGCCAACAAAATTTTTTATTGCTTGTAATATTTTTTCAAAAAATGTATTGCTGGTAATATTTTTTTCCATCAAAAGTCTATTGCTGGTAATATTTTTTTCTTTAAAAATCTCTTAGCTAATATTTTTTTCAGAAAATGAATAGTTGGTCATATTTTATTTTCAAAAATGCATTGCTGGTAATAATGTATTTCTGATTATAATTTTTTTACAAGTATTTCTGGTATTAAAACATATTTTTACACTTCCATAGTCTTTTGACTCCAGTTTAGTGGTTAACTATTTGCTAATAGCTGGGACCTTAACAGGTGCTACCACACCGGGTCAGAGTGGACCTGGTAATATCAGCAATTAAGAGGTGGTTTCACACTCCTCAAAACCTCCTGATTAGAGCTGTCGGATGTAGTTTATCGTCTTACCCAGGATGCGGATGTAGTTTATCGTCATACCCAGGACGGTTCATTTTGGAAAAGACTATGTAATATAGGATTCATGAAAATATTTTTTGCTGCTTTTGTTGTTTGAACTCTTTATTTAGTTATTTATTTTGCTTAAGAATAGATCCCGTTTCGGATTAAAATAAGATGGCCTGTTTAAAAAGAAGACCGGATCTCGTGATCGTAAATAAAAAGAAGAATATCTGTTTGTAGATATTGCACCTCTTGCTAAGCATTGCAGCTCGAAGTCCTCATCTTTATTGCCATATTCACGACGTTTCGGCGATTGTACACACCGGCCTTCTTCAGATGATTGGAATTTCGAATTGAACCCTTTATTTCGTCCACCGGTTAGATTGTTCTAGTTCAATGTGCCATAGCTCTTCCGGATGTCTCAGTATCTCCCTTTAAATCAACGCTTTTATCCACTGGGCCATTTATCCTTGAGGCCATCAGTGTAGGCATTTTTGGGACTTATTTTTAGCATTGGTTGAATCCAGTGACTTGAAACAAGGAGTGATTTCAATACCTGGCTATTGCAGTGGTGAATAAAAGCTTGGATAGTTAAGTTAAAGGGAGATAACTTGGCACATGGAACTAGAAAAATCTACCCCGGTGGACGAAATAAATAATTCAATACGAAATTCCAAACATCGGAAGAAGGCCGAAGCGTACAGAAGCCGAAACGTCGTGAATATGGCAATAAATTGAGTCAACAGTCCGAACAATGTAAATAATGTAAATAATTACAATACCTCATCTCAGAAATATAGACAGATATTGCATTGTGTAGAGTTGACCTCTTTTACGACGTTTTTGATCTAGCCTTTGGTGTATATAGTCTATTGATTTTTTTACTTATTTTTAGTTCATGGTTAGGTGTTTATGCCTCTGTGTGTGATTATGCTTAGGTGTTTGTTCGTGTGTGTGTGTTTGCATGTATGCTGTTTTTTTCTGTTAATATTTGTGATATTTGTGTGTATATATATTCCTTTGTGAACTTGGTGTTTGTTTTCTTGGTGAGTATTGTATTATCTAGTTTCTCCTTTCATTTTATCTTTTGCCATCTGGCTTTTTGTTTGGTCGTCATTAAGTGTTTCTACATGTGTGTATGCATATATAGTAGGTTTGTGTTTGTAGTGCGGTTGGGTTTCGTGTCGTGTTTATTTGTTTCTGTTTGTATTGTTCTTTAGGTAACAAAGTAAGTATTTATTTGAATATCTACATTTCCCCATTATTTCGTTTTTCTTTGTTTAGTAGTTTGCTTTGGTTTTTAAAGGCAATTATTGTTAACTTTTCCTCCAAGCATAGTTTACAGTTTCTGCTATTGCTATTGTGCAAGGGTGCTCTTTTTATGATTTCCCATTTCATTTTAGCAATGTGTTATTTTCTTTTTAGCTCCATATGTATTTTGATAGTGTTTTGTTGTTTTTGTATCTTTCTGTTTTAAATTATGTTTTGTGATTGTTAAATCTTTTTTTGAATGTTGTTTCTCTAGCTCCAATGTACATTTTTCGTCTGTGTTAATGTTGTTTGTTATGCTGGCTTTATATATTATATTGTTGTTTAAACATTTATTGTTAAATGGACAGTTTTCTTTGTTTCGACAGTTGCATTTATTGAGGTCGTTTTGTTGATTTATGTTGTTGGTTTTGTTGAATAGTTTTTCTTCTCTTTGGTTATAATTTTCTCCATTTTGTTCACGCAGGTGTAACTGATTTTGACTATCTTTTTGTTTTGGGAAATATTTTTTCAATGATATTGAAGAATATTTTTGCTATTTTTGTTTTTATTATATTATTGTAGGGTGGATTCAAGCAGATTAACAGAGTTTGATGATGTTTAGGTCTCCATTTGAGATGTTTATGCGTTGTTTTGCTAGATCTAGTGCGTTGTTCGGTGTTTGTTCGTTGATGGATGGGTAGAAGTCTTTTATGTCCAGTTGTACAAAGGAGCATTCTTTGTTGTTGATGTTGTTAAACCAATTGTTTCTTTTGTGCTTTACCATTGGTTTATTTTTTAGTTTACTCCTTAATTTTGAACATATTTCCTCTGCTATTTGTTTGCTTATCTTTCCGATGTTGATTTTTGTAGGCTTTATTAATCTGCATATTGGTTTGTTTAAGAAGTTGTCCTTATGATCTTTTAAATTGATGAATGCTTCTAATTTTGGTAGTTGCTTAATCCTGTTGTCTAGTTTTAGTTTGGCAGCTATATTTTTTTGCTTCCTTCTTTATGTTGCTTTCCATATTGTTGTTGGGATTTTTATATAACTTGGCGTTTTTCTTTTTTCAGCTAATGCTTTATAGTCGTTGGTGTCCCTTTTGTCAATCGTTCAAGATTTGTCCGCTTGAATATCTTGTCTTTTTCCAATTATTTTTGAATTTGCTGTTGCTGGCCTTGTTCAAATTGTTGATCACGCTAGATAACACACTCTCTCCCATCAACTGTAACAGGCCTGCTCGACATAGTTGCATTAAAAAACCACAGGTGGGCTCTGTGGATATTGAGTGAACACAAATGTGCCTGAGCGAGAGTCTGCAATAAATATTGGCTAACTGCCTTAGGAAACGGGTATCCTCAAATACGTGTGCCCATCTATTATATATATATATATATATATATATATATATATATATATATATAGGTAGGTAGGTAGATGTTACATTCTTTTTTTCAAATCAACTTTAAACAAAGCAAGATAGCTAGGATTTAATGAGATAGGAATTGACACCAAATCCTAGATTCTTAGCTTTAATACCAGTTTTGAGGAAACGTATTCAATTATCGACCATTAAAATGGATTTAAAATCTTCGTTTTTGCAACATCTGGTTGAATAATTGATCTATTTCACCAATGAAACCAAATAGTTTTGCTATTTTATTATATGAAAATATAATGCATAAAAATGAATTCAGATTGAATATTTAAATAATTATCAATTCAGTGTAAAATTATTAAAATGTTAGGGTATAAAAGTTATTGGACGACATAAATTGTTCACAAGCTTCTCTCTGTCTCTTGCTTCAAGTTCATAAACTATATAAGAAATTTCATATGTTAATTTAACTGCCCATTCAACACTGTGAGTGCGTGAAGAGAGATCAGCCAATTCCAATTTTATGCCATTTATCAGTGACTCCTGAATAAAATACTTCAATGGTTGCAGGTTCACTCATGCCATTTTGTGATAGATTTATTAATTCTGAACAGTGTGTAGCTTCAAAGTTGGTGGTTCAGATTTCCTACCTTTGAATGTATAAAAATTAATTTGCTATTTTAATTTAGAAATTTATTCTTGTTTTTATTCCATTATTTTTCTGATGAATGGGACTTAAAAAAAACAACAAAGAAACAGTTCTATAAATCCAAGTTACTGATTGAAGAGTACTGAACTCTTATGTAATATGGTAGTGAATGCTGGACTCAGTGATGAAGAAGAGATTTCAGGTGACATAAATGTGGTTCTACAGAAAGATACTGAGAATACTATGGACTGAACATGTGAGCAATGACAAACTTTAAAGAAAAACGGAAACAAAATGGACATTGGTACGTAGCATCAGAAAGAGAGAGTTGAAATTTCTAGAGCAAATAATGAGGAAAGGGGGCTTAGAAAATTTGACACTCACAGGACATACTGAAGGCAAGTGGGGCAGAGGAAAACAGCGAATATCCTACTTAACGAGATGATGCAAATGGTTTGCAGAAGATGGATTAAGAGAGATAACAAAAAGATAAAATTTACTAAGGACTGCAAAAGTTAGGAAATTGTGGAGAGCCATGAACGCCTATGTTCCGAAGGGACACAGTAGATAGAAGACCTAAAGAACAAGATGTTTTATAAACTTTTTCCTTTTTAAAACTGACCGACATAAACGAATCCCTGAAGGATTAATTACTTTAAATGTAGCTGTTTCAAATTAAGTCAATGAATTCAGCTCGCCTCATATTTTTGTAATTAAATCATGAAATTTTGTAAAGGATATTCACCATTTTACAATTTTATACTAAGTTATGAGTTTTAACATGAAAAATTTACCCCACTTCCCATGTTCATACTGAAATTAGCATTTTGTTGTTGAAAATTTACCCTTCCTCAATTTTTTAAACTCGAAAAAGGGTTAGGGTGTTTAATTATTTACTCTACTTCACATCTCCATAGTAAAATAAGGATGTTGTTGCTTAGAAAATTTACCTTTTTTTTTACAGTTAGGTTCACTCTGTACAAGGCCCGAGGGCCACTCGAGGTAGAGGGTTATAGTAAGAGGCAGTTTATGAGTGTAGAAGAGGAAGATAACGGTTAACCCAAGACTTGAACAGGTTAAGATTATAGTGAGCGGGGAAACATCTCAATGGGAGTCGCTTTCACAGAGCAATCGTTTCCAGGAAGAAAGTTTTGTTCTCACCAATGGAATACGGAGGGAATGAGGGTGGTTTGCTAAAATGTGAGTGTCATGGCGAGTCCTAGCCGTGATAAATGGCGGAACCAAGGAATACAGTTCGTCCGAACACTTAACATTAAAGTAGCGATAGAGCAGTGAGATGCTAGCCACGCCCCGCCTGTGTGAGAGAGAGAGAGAGAGAGATAGAGAGAGAGAGAGAGAGAGAGAGAGAGAGGTTGAAGGGTGGAGAATAATTTGTTACCTACAGAAATGTCGTTGGACTCTAGTGAGACTGGAAAGTGAGGACCGAGCAGCTCGTTCCCAAATATAACAACACCTTGCCTTATATTTTAGATTTATAGTAAAATGTGGATTTTAGTGTTTAAAAATTTACCTCGTTCAAATTTTCATACAAAAGTAATTATTCTGTTGCTTAAAAAATTACCCTGCTTCTCATTTTTTAAAATACAATAAATATTCTATTGGATAAAAATATAGCCCTTCTCATATTTTCATGCTAAAATAAAGAACTTGCCTAAATTCCAATTCGTTTGATTTCATTATAGCATACAACACCTTGTCAGCTAGCAAATTGAAAGCATTATATTGGAACTTTCTGAATGTAATACTCTGGACCTCTTCAGATGTCTGTTTACTTCTTTGGGGATATATTGAATATATAAACTTGTTGGTTATGGAATTTGCTATCTCTCTTCATCTGAACACAGATAACTGCATAGCTTTCAATAATGATATTGATCCGTTAGTGAAGTTTATCATTCAGTTCTGTTGGATACGCTCCACTGGTACACGTATATAATAATTTACTTGGGCACCTCGAAACAGTGTAATAGTTAGCAAGCCTATCTCGCTAGAACAATTACGACTCAGTAGTGGGTTCGATCCTCACTGGGTGCTCCATACTTTCGGCCTTGTGCTACATCCAAGTTACGCTTGGAAAATCACTTTGGGACACCTGCGCGTGGTATAATGGTTAGCAAGCTTGTCTCGCTAAAACAATTACGACTGAGAAGTGAGTTCGATCTTCACTGGGTGTCTCATAATTTCGGCCTTGTGCCACATCTAAGCTGCGCTTAGAAAATCAGTATATATTAATTTACTTGCCAATGTTAACCAATTTTCTTGGCAATAAATCTGTGGTTAACTTCTGGGAATCTCTTGGATATACTTTATAACAAGGGTGGCCAAATTTGCTTAATATACGACCCACATTCAATAAAGTTCAGATGTTTGAGAGCCGCAAGACACGAACAAAATTTACACATACGTTTTTGTTACATACACATAACCATTAAACTTACTTTTTAATCCAATGGGGTGTCAATTCATACAATAGTAAATAATTATAAAGCTTGAATTTTTTCTTATTTACCTTTTATATTAACTGTAATGAAAAAAGGAGTTCAGACAACATATTTCCACGAGCCGCATATTAAAGGTCAAACCGCTGCATGTGGCTCGAGAGCCGCTGTTTGGACACTCCCTGCTTTAGAAGAAGCATCTGGTTCGTACATAGATAATCCATTGTCCTCAAAGTATGTTATCTAGAGGCACTGGTTTTGACAAATTCTATTTGAGGCCAATTTTAATAGTTATTTTCACAGTTTCCCTAGTGGGCCTATTAAATCAGTTGGGCTTTTCGTACCGTCAATATATTTGAAAAGTGTTCTGTAAGGGTGCTACTTCTGATATGTAAAAAAAGCAGCCAATTGTGTGTAACTTTCGTTTATTTTTCTTCTCCCAAAACTCTTACAACGCTTGCCCTGCTTCCAATATTTGTACTTGTGTTGTCCAGGAGAACAACCTTAAGAATGAATTCTTCTAAAACATTAACGACTTCTTCAGCTAAAACAACATCAGCCACTCCTGTAACTGGAATTTTCTATGAGTGAAATACTTTCTATTTTCAGTTCTTATTTCCCGATGAAATATTAATTGGCTTTCTTGCGCCACTTTTCTTTCTTTAATTTAATGTCACAATTTCCCCCATAATTTCTTTGTACAATAAAGTGTTTTTGACAATCTTCTCATCAATCCCAATGTTTTTTTTATGCGTCATCACATTTATTATTATATTTCTTCCTATTTATTTTTGATTAATCAATTATACTTTTTTAAAATCAATACCAAATTTAATAAAGTTCATAGCCTGTAAGTTTAAAAGGAAGCCATTAGCAATAGATGCCCCAAAATAGGTGGAAACATCTGCCCTGATTCTTGATTGATTGATTCTTTTTCTCCGGATTATCGACTCGTTGCAGGTTATTTGAAGCCAGAAAATACCATTAGATTGTAAGAAATCTTTTGAGATAATAATAGTTTAGTGTTACAAGTTTTACTAATTAACCCATAGCTGTGGGGGAAGAAGAAGTCGATTCGTACCTATCCCAAAAGTATTTGCGCGTAAGTGAATATAATGAACACAACGGGAATTCGAACTCGGCTCTCCAATTCCGAGCCATTATCCATTACACCACCTGTACATCCAAGTTTATAGAACCTACTGACCAGAATATACACTGCTTAACTTCAGTGATTGTACAGGAACCAGTGTTTCAACGCGATGTGGTCATAAGTCTCCCTTTATTAGTTCGATTGGATATCTGAGAATTTTTAAAAGATGACTCCTTCGGTCAAAATAATTCATCTCTTGTTTCTTCAGTAATGATTCTGATAAAAATACGACTATAAAAGATTATAATAATGCTTTTCCAATACATTTACATTAAGTTAAATTTTCATTAGAAAATGCGCAAGATACATGGCTTACTTTATTAACATTATTACACTTGTAAGCAGGCTTCAATATAAGCAAAAATAGACATGTTCCAGCTCTCGCTAATTTACCCGTGTCAATGCAATCATCTGTCTAATCATAGATTCATTTAACTAAGCAACGTGGTTCAAATGAAACCGAGATACTTTTCCACAAAATAAAACTGTAGCCGTTCAGAATTATCTAAAATGTTATCTGTATAAAACCGCTTTCTAAGTTCAATGGTTAAAAATGACTTTGAGCGAATGAAGCCTACGGGTCTTGTTGAAGACCAGCCTTCATCGAACCTTGTAGACTCGCACAACAGAATCACAAAAAAGAACTATGCCAAATGACATAAACAACATCACTTGAGGACTTTCAACAACAGCGACAACTAAAATGAAAATCCCATAAAACCCGAAGAGAAAATAATGGCATAACCAAGATGATGTCATTCTACACTACTTCAAATAAAAGTTTAGGAAGGAAACCCCCATCAATACTGGAAAGAGCAATAAAAGCAACTGGATTTGAGAAACCTATTTTCCTGAAAAATGGTTTTAAGAGAAAGATTTTATAAATTTCAACAGACAGTAGTACAAGCTGTTTGGTTAATGGATACCTTATAAGCAAACGGCTAATATTATCATTACCATAGCCATTAAAATAAGTAAATTAATACATATTTATTACCAATAATAGAAAATAAAAATACAGATTTACTTAGCAAAACGTTGTTTTGAAACTAAATTGACTTTCAAATAGAGTGTTTACTTGTTTTTAGAGTTACCTGCAGTTTAATTACGTCTTTGGTTCTTCTTAGCAACATATTTTAAATAATCTGTACATGTAAAAAATTGTGCTTTTTTTTCGATATTTTAAAAGCAAATATTAAACGTCCATTTTACAATCACTGCGTGCGTGCGTGAATACGAACGTGTGTATGTGTGTGTGTCTTATGGTTATCGTATAAATGCAGAAGTTTATAAATCTTTCCAAATTAAGCAAGGTTTAAGCACGCCATAAAAATCTATTACTTGTATTTAAATATTTATTCTTGCTGTCTCTTATCAAAAGGCACCGTAACTCGTGTCCTAAGCGCTCTACAAATATTTGCACAATTCTAAACATATAGACATGACAAGACGAGTGGATCATAAGTTTGATGCCTGATATGGAGCTGAATTTTGATTTGAAATTTCACTGTATATTATTCGATCTATATGATTAATATTCACCACTGAGTTAAGTGCATTGACAAAGTAGCTTATATCGACAAAATATTCGTGATGTGGGATAAATATATTTGTTAACACTTGGGTTAGAAAAATATGGCACCTTCCTTGATGAATTTCATCTTAACATCAAGAAACTGATTATGGAACTGGAAAGGATTAATATAAAAAATAGACGCAATATGTCTATATTATTCAATGAAGTATGTTTGAATAAAGATATGATATATATATATATATATATATATATATATATATATATATATATATATATATATATATATTTGGTTGGATTCGGTTGAGGTGATGTGAGTTTTTCACACACACACACATATATATATATATATATGGGAAAACGTATGACAAAGTGAAAAAAGTTTTCTTGTGACACGGTTGTTCTTTAGGACTTCATCCAAAACTTTGACATACATTTTCCCCAATATTGTTCTTAATATATAAAAAATATATCACACACACACACATATATATATATATATATATAATTACTTCAAATGGTATGATAGTGGTTACTTGTATCTGATATAGACGCCCATCTTTAGGTTTTTTGTTTTTAAACTATACGTATTACATCTATGAGCCTGTGCATTCAAGTCGACGCAGATTCGATCTCTACCAGATATTACATTATTTTTATTAAGATTTTTCGAATGCACAGGCCGGTAGACGTAAGACACACTATTTAAATGCAAATAGAGTCTCTATTTTAAATAGGAGTGTCTACTCTAATAGCGTTTCAAAAAATGTAAAATGTCGGATTAAAATAAATATTACACACACACACACACACATATATATATATATATATATATATATATATATATATATATATATATATATATATATATATATATATATATATATAATGGGGCAGCAGATCATTATTCAAACATATATTGTTAAATATAACAGAAAACGAATGCTTATTATGTTTGGTACGTTTGCTTTAATTTCGGGAGAAAATAAAGACAAAAATTGTCCAACATTTGGATATTTTTTTTATTATGCTCTTCCTTGATCTAAGTTTTTGGCTCATTCTGAAGTTAGTTCATATGGTTTCCCGTTTCTTTCTTTGTATATTGCTATCCAAGGCTGGAAAACCCCGTCTAGTCTGATATTTAACTCATTGCTGAGGATGAGAAGAAGAGAAGGATTCATGCCTTTCCCATAGGAACTGGTGTGAATTTGAACTGGACTCGCCGACTCCATTTTCCACGCCCGTAATCATCAGCCTACCCACACTGCCATACGTCTATTTGGTTAGATGTAAGTATATGTATAGTCAACTTAAGAAAGAAGGAAAAAAAATGATATTATTTCTAATGGTTAATATGAAATGAGAAGGAAAACGATTTCGTAGCTACGTGTGCATGTAGCATGTGGAACATTTGAAAGTTGAATTTGGGGTGGGGGAAATTCAGTTGTTCCAGTTGGTCACCTTCCTAAGGAGTGTTTTGTTTTCAGTCAGTTATAGCATACACAGAAATTTATAGTGCATCCTTCTATCGAAAGAGATGAAGTCAACTATTTTGGAAGACAAATGCTAAACTTTTATTCTTGACACATACTTGCAAATAAAAAATAAATATCATAAAGCACACATAAACAAACATACATGCACATACACCGGCATGCTTATATATACATTTCATTCACACCATTCTGAATATGATACATGAAAACTGGTGTAACTGAAATACCAATTCAATGGTTTATATCAGAATTACCTTAATCAACATATTTTCACATAATAAAACATTTTATATAGTCATATGTAAAGCTTTTCGTTAACTTTAAATTACAGGAAATAAATGTCTATATTTTTATAGCAACTTCAAGCAAGTTATTTCAAAGCACACACACACACACACACACACACACACACACACACACACACACACATATATATATAGACATATATATATATAAAATCTGACATAAAAACAGCTTAGTCGGAAGTTGAAAAAGTTAATAAAAATAGGTAGACATTTTTTGGTATTGTTTAACGAAAATTTGTTTAAAAGACTTCTTGCTAACTAAATGACCTAATATATATATATATATATATATATATATATATATATATATATATATATATATATATAAATATGTAATAATAAAAATTGTTTAATTGTTAGCTTAAAATTTGAACCGTATCTTAGAAATGATTAAAGATATCATACTGGAATTTTTATAATACTATTGGACTCTACTTTGTACAATAAGAATGTATTAATGCTAATTTGAAATGATGATCCCTCTTGTTGTTGATACCTTCTTATTCAGTTTTCCCCTCTACTCTTCTTTCTTTTTAAAACTTATTCACCATTTTCTTGATGGTTCTTGAATAAACTTTAAAGATGGAAGCCAGAGTCTGAATTTAGTGCGGCTGACACAAAACAATTTTAATCTGTTCTCTTTCTAGGCGAATAATTCAAAAGTGTCTTTCAGGGATTCTTATGTCAAATAGTGTCAAGATGGCTAAAGAGCTTATCTGGAAAAGATAAACTCAATTATTTTATTCTTTTTTAGATGTAAAATATTTTGTACAGTGGTCAATTATCGCATCCTGTTACACAATTTGGGTAATTTTGCTGTTACACCTGGTATATATGTGTGTGTGTGTGCGTGCGTGTGCATGTGTGTGCGCTCGCATGTATGTATGCTTGTGTGCGTGTATGTGTAAGCGTGTGTATGTGTGTGTGTGCGTTTCTGTACGTTTACAGTTTATTTGCATATACATTGTTGAAA
>CAHIKZ030002390.1:1572500-1642500 GCA_903632075.3 Acanthosepion pharaonis
ATCCACTGGACCGTGAGCAGCAAGGATGTTATCTTACCGGGTGACTTCTTTCTTGGGTCCTCAGAATCAATGCCAACATTGAAATAGTGATCTTGAACATGGACATTAAACCATTAACCCATGATGATTGTACGTGCCCCATTGCGAATCTGTCCCCTGTTACTTAGCCTACGTGTCCCAGGTGTGTCTGATCGAGAATCTACTTGATTATCTCACTCCAACATGTTTTTATACTAGCTCTGCTGCGTTTGGGGCGTCGTTGAGAAGATGACCAACACAGGAACATGGAACGAATTTCATTGTCGATAAGCGAATGTTCAAGCTACCCGACCATGTGCCCATGTATGTATGTATGTATATATTTTTAAATGTTCGTTTTGAGTGAGTTATGATTTTTATATATATATCTATATATATATATATATATATATATATATATATATATATATATATATATATATATATATATATATATATATATATATATATATATATATATATATATATATATATATATATATATATATATATATGCGTGTTTGGTCGAGTGGTTAGAATGTTTCTTTCTAGCCATGAGACTAGGGTTCGAATCTTACTCGAATCTCGATTATATCGACCGAGGAATCGATCCCAGCGTGCTGCAAGTGCCCCGGCGAATGTTCCTGAAAACCATACCACAGTAACCGGAACCGTTTGGGAGCTTTTTTATGATTGTGCTAGCAGGAAGTCACAAGTCATCGTGTCCGATGGTTTGAGCGTGCTGGCATTGTTAAAAATGATTGATCACGCCAGATTATGCATTCTCTCCCAGAAAGTGTAAACCACAAGAGGCTGTGTCTGTAGGTTGAGTTGGAGTCTGTAATAGGGATTTTCTAGCTACTCTGACAAACGGATGTGCTCGGAATCGAGTAACCTTCGATTATATATATATATATATATATATATATATAGAGAGAGAGAGAGAGAGTGACCCAAAAAACGGGAATTTTTGAAGTGCGTATTGCCAGACATGAGCAAGTGGCAACACAGCGAGACAGTGACCTTGAGCAAGTAAACATTTCGCCATTTAGAATTCAAGATGAAATTCACAGTATCCCAGCTGAGATGTTGCAGCAGTCAATGAGGAATCTCAACAGCAGATTTCAAGAATGTATTCGTAAAGGAGGACGTCATCTACAGAACATAATTTTTAAAATATGAAAATTTCATCATTGTTTCTTAAATGGCATGTTTTAAGGTTTCAATTACTATGAATAAAATATTTTTCTTCCATCACTCTTGGTTTTATTGGATTGTTAAATAGTTCCCGTTGTTTTTGGTCACCCTATATATATATATATATATATATATATATATATATATATGAAAACATCATTACATATAAAGAAAGAGATACAAAAACCAAGAGATAAGAATGAAGAAATACTCTCTCTCTCTTTCTCTCTCTCTCTCTCTCAAACACACATATTTGAAGATAAAATGTTTCGTTGTTAACATCCTTAAGACCGTTATTAACATCTATGAATTCGTGTGCTTAAGTAAATGCGAAACTAATCTTTTTTATTGTTTTGCCGGCAAGTAGATCATAAACGAGAATGTTGAAGATTCTGAGTATTATTACCTTGTGTTGACGGCTGTAAATATTTTGGTGTAAAAATTAAATGCTTTTATTCTTTGATGCATACACTCACTCCCACGCACAAATACTGGCCAGCGTTTCAGATAAACTACCAAACTATCAAACTTACTTATATACATGTCGACACATACGCGCTTCTATCCGAACTTTGCTGTGTTCATTTTAACACGTTCATCTATGCGTGGATCGTCACGTCACGTGTCGTGTAGGCTCGAAGGGGCACCCCATATCGTCACGTCACGTGTCATTTAGGCTCGAAGGGGCACCACATATATCGCAGTCGTAGCAGCAGTGGTATATTTAGGGAAAGATACCCTGAGGGAGTGCATCCCTATTAAAACACGTTTTAAATTCGGAGTTTTCCTTCTCCTAGACTGGTTGTCACTTAAGTTTAAAAAGTCTGTCCTTCTGATAATTCCTTACTAGGGAAAGAAGAGATGGATTCATACTTTTCAATAGTATTTGTGCGAAAGCGAAAGCAACTGCCTCGTTTGGAATTTGAACTCTGTCGTTATGTTAACAATTGCATAGCTCTTCGCCAACAAAGAAACATACCTGACGTTACTATAGCAACGTTATTTCTCATAGGAAATTACGCTTCAAATAAAAACTTTCATTTTTATTTTCATTTCGTTTTAGATGCTATAGCCTTCGGCTATTCTTTTAGCCATAATCAAGGATTTTTTAATATTTTTAACTGAATGTGTAGATTTTTCATTATGCATCTAGATTCATGATAATGTTTTTTTTTAATTTTCCAAACATGATCAACACACTATGGCCGTGTTCATAGTTGATGTTATTGAGTGTTGGCTTTTTCTTTTTTTATTACCAATGCTTCCATTATTGTTAGCCATTTTTTTACATGTGGATGAGGCTATTATAGTATTTTCTATGAGTTTATTGCGGATGGAGTTTGGTAGGTTTTCGTGGGTGTTTAAATGAGTCCTAGTTGAGCTATGATCAGAGATATGTAATGTGAGTCTTCTTGATAGGCATGTAGTGTTATGTCCAATATAATTATTCGTTAATTTGGTTTGATCAGGATCACAGTTCATTAAGGGATATGTGAATTCATAAATAATATGAGTTCTCTGTAATTTGGATCTTGCAGGTGAGTTAATTTAATTTTCTTGTTCAAGTCAACTGAGATTGTGTATTTCTTTATAACCTTTGTAAGGGAAATGAACACACATACACACACACACACACACACACAATCTTCAGAATATATTTGTATTTATTTGTGAATTACAGTTTATAATAACCACATAAATATAGTTTATAACCCGCGTAAATTATTTTGAACTCTATTAAGGCTGGAAAGTGTAAGTGATTGCTGAAATTTTGCCGCGATAACAAGCCACATACGTTTGCTATTAAAATCAAATAATAGTTTCATTTTTATTAAATACTTATCTAAGTTTAAGGAGTATCAGGATTAATAAGATTGTTTATAGAGAATAAGCAAACATGGTCAATATCTAAAGGACACAACTGAGAAATCATCTACTTTGTTAGTTTTCTATTTGTCTTCCTTTTTATTTATTGTCTCGTGTTTTGTTTTAAATCATTATCACATATCATTATTTCTTTTTTCCACCTCTTCTTCCACAGGTATGGTTTAATTAGTAAAACTTGTATCACTAAATCATTATTATATAAAAAAAAATCTTAAAATCTAAAAATATCTTCTGGTTTTAAATAACCTGTAAATGGGTTGATAAGCCGTAAAAATCTAATCAGTTATTCCTTTTTCTTTCATTATAATCTGTTTTTATCAAACATGTTTGCAATACCCTATTTTGTGGTGAAAGATTTTCTTTGGGTTTTTCGGTATATTATAAATAAATAATAAATAATATTGAAGTTATTGATGCGTTGTAAAATTATAATTCCAAATGCGAAACAAGATGTTGTAATTTTTTTGAGAGAGTGGTACAGATTTTGGAAACCGCGAAAAAGTTGAACAGTGATTAAATAATAGTTAAAGAAGGAATTGTAAATACGTATCGTCAAGACATGAACAAAGAAAAAAAAACTGACTTTAATGTCAGAATACAAGAAAAAATATTTAAAATGTTAATAAACAAAAAAAGTGCGATTCATCGACAAGAAAATATATCAGTGAATGCACATCTATCTCTCTATCTATGCAAATATTTCTATGGGTTTATAAATATATATGAAATTGCACGATTGTTAGATAATACAAAGTCCTAGATTGTATGCTAAAAATGCAGTACTTATTTTGTTAATTTTTGTATATATGAACGGTCAAGCAAAGAGATAGTTAGCCAAATAGTTAGATATTACAGAATGAGATAGATAGATAGATAGATAGATAGATAGATAGATAGATAGATAGATAAATTGCGAATTTCATTAATATACGTTAAATTATATGTAAGACATATTATCTCTGTTTTATCACGATACTAAACTAAATATAAAAGAACACGAATATAAAATTAGGCGTAAAAATAAAAATTAAACTATATAAAAAAACCAGCAGATGCAAGAGAAATATAAAGAAATTACAGAACAAAAGATCAGAAGAAAATCTTTAATTGACAAAAATGTTTATTAAAACCAGAATATTGAGATTTTGTATCGCTGAAATTTGGACTAATCCTTTAATCCATCTTTGAATACAACATATGTGAACGGCCTCGTTTCCATTTTTCCCATATGTGAACAACCTCGTTTCCATTTCTTTCACGTCAATAAAAAAGCAACTTTTGTTATATATTTCAGTTAAGTGTTTTTTTTTTGTATACTTGATTATTATCAGCAAAATTAATATTGATGGCTGAAAGCATTTTTCAGTGAATATTTATTATTATTATTATTTAGTGAATAAGCCCTTAAAAATAATGCTCATAAAATGAGAACGGAAAATCTAAATATAAGTGGGAAAATCCTATTCTGTGGTATGGTAATTAAAAAAATGATATTTATTTAAATTGCATCAGTGAAATTTTCCGAAGAAATTATTCCTTATTTGCTCAAACAAACGAGGTAATCATTACGTAAAGTATTAATATAATTAAGGCTTTGCATCATACAAATCTACAGAACGTTTTTAATTAGGCAATAAATGTAAAGTTACAGCTTATTTATCTGCTCTCATGAGGTGAAAATAACTTGTAAATCATAATACTTTAGACCGCTCTTCAGAATGTCAAACACGACTTGAATTTGGAAAATTGTGATTAGGAAATAAGTCTACTAAGAATACGATTAATAATATTAGTATATTCAAATTCCATGTAAGAGCGAGATTAATATGAAAATAATGTATGGCGATATTTTAAGAGACAGTTGAACCATTAAATAGAGATTTTTGGAATCTAATATTCTGTTACATAGCTTTGTGCTTCTCGAGTTTTTATGCCAATAATAACAAGTTGTTTTCACTGTAGATCAAGTGCAACATTATGTTCCCCTTTAGGACGTCGGTGATCAGGGATCTCCACACTTTCTTGTCCTTTGTAGCCTTTAGTAAATTTTTTCTTTTGGCTATCTCTCTGAAACCCTGTTCTGCAAACCATTATTTATACAAGCTTGTTAGGTAGGTTATACGCTGTTTTCCTCTGTTCCTCTTGCCTTCAATATGACATGTGAGTGTCAAATTTTCTCAGCCCTCTTTCCTCATTATGTGCCCTAGAAATTTCAAGTGTCTCTTTCTGATGCTACGTATAAGCGTCCTCTTTCTTTCCGTTCTGTCTAAAACTTCGTCGTTGCTCACATGTCCAGTCCATGCTATTCTCGTCTTCCTTCTGTAGAATCACATTTCTATTTCCTCAAGTATTTTCTTCATCTCTGATGACGTTGTCCAGCATTCGCTGCCATGCAGGACGACTGATATTATATATCATTACAGTACTCTTTTTCTTATTTTGTTTCTCACAAATTTTTCCTGTTTCTTAAAACTTTGTCTAGTTTGTGGAAGGCATCTTTCACCATCCTTATTCGTTTACGGGTTTTATTTTCCTTCCTCTGTTAAAACACTTTCTAGATATTTAATACCTTCTATATGTGGTGGGTGTTTATATATCGATCTGTCATACGGATTTTTGCACGCTCGCACACCCAAGGTGCATCTGGGTCGATTTCGTGGATATGTCAGGTCAGCCACTGATATCCTGTAAGGCGCGGATCTGCACTTGATAGCTAGGTCATTATCCTCCATGTCAACCCATCGATATATCTGGCGTCTACAAATAACGTCACGCTGAGTGCAAAATATATTCTGGCATCATATGGGGCGACTTTTATAATCCACCAGTTGCGTTAAGGAATAATGTCGCTGTGTTTTGATTTTCCTTCAAAGTTCCAATATTTCCTACCTCTTTGCAATAGTTTTCCAACCTGTTCCGAATTTTTCAATAAGAAGCGCAACTATTATCTTGATATTTTTAAAAAATATATCTTTCCAGTTATTGTTTTTAATTATTTATTGAGGTCTAAATATCTTTCCAGTTTTTTTTTTTTTTTCGTTTGTCTATTAAGATCTACATATTTTTTCAGCTTGACACCTACTTCCGATTATATTCTACAGTCGTCTGGAAAAGACGCATTCACTGGCAGATCTTTTCTTTGTTTACGATGACAAATCTGGCCCTCTGTTCTGAATTGAAAATCCTGCTTAAGTTTCGCAATCCCAGATGATTTAATCTTTTTAGCCAACAGGATAGTTTCTAGTTTATTATTATTATAGATATTGTTTCCGACAATTACATGTTTCGGTCGGGTAATGATGGTCATATTTCAGCTGATAAAGTGACGTTGGGGTACAAATATACAATACCTGAGTGTTATAATGAATGTCTCCCAATACATTCATTATAACACTCAGGTTATATCAGGCACATGCATCACAGCCAAATGTGCGTGGGATGGTGACAGGTTTTGATAAACGCTGCGAATAACCTTGCAGGAGAAGCCTAGTTGTAAATGCGTTTAGATCAGGGAATCCAGTCCGCTCAGAACATTGAGTGTGTCCCCAAGTAATTGGTTGTGACTCTTATATATATATATATATATATATATATATATATATATATATATATATATATACGGCCGTTTATTCCTATATTTGGGACTCATCAGCAGTGCGCATCCACTACCGAGAATTGAAACCCGGACAGTTACATTGACAGGCAAACGTCATACCAACTGTACTGACGAAGAGGTAGCGAACTCGAATCGAGTTTGCGCCGCTCGTTCACATATTCCGTGGTGAAGTCCCAAATATAGGACGAAACGGCCGTCCAGTGCTTTCTGCATTCTGTTGAGTTTTCTTCTAGACTCGATGAATTACTTAATTTTCTCAAATCCTCCTTAATTTCTATCACATATATATATATATATATATATATATATATATATATATATATATATATATATATATATATATATATATATATGCGTAAATAAAAATAATTGCTTAAGAACACCGGATTATAAATCTTACTGTTCTTTCTTATTATTTTATATATATATATATATATATATATATATATATATATATATATATATATATATATATGTGTGTGTGTGTGTGTGTGTGTGTGTGTGTGTGTGTGCATGTGTTTGCATGTGTTTGCGTGTGTGTGTGTATTTCTTAATATTTTGTGAGTTTTTATCCCCTTTATCACTAAACATGAACCGGCATTTGAAAAGGGCTAAACTTATAGCCTAATGTTCACAGGAAAACCAAATCTATGGATAATTTTTCCACACATTCAGTCCCCAAGAATGAGATCTTGTAAGGTTATAAGAAACATTAAATAAAAAATCTACAATGCATTCTTTGTTCTTAATATTTAACGTAACATTCGTAAGAGAAGAATTACTATCCAAATATATACGAATATATACTATAGCACATTGAGTGCTAGTATTAATAAATAGTGCTCGATGTGGAATAACAGAGCTATAAATTATATATTAATAATAAATATACATTTTCTCCTCACTGGTAACACAACGCAATATTCAGATACTGGGTTAAAACTCATTTTAACTCAGTACCTGAAGACAGCGTTGTGCATGAAACTCAGAGTTGTGCAACCAGTGAGGAAAAATGTATAATTATTATTAATATATTATATATGTATGTATGTATGCATGTGTATGCGCGCACTGTCTATGTGTTTCTTATTTCTATCTATCTATCTATCTATCTATCTATCTATCTATCTATCTATCTATATTTTTTTGTGTTTAATTCTTTACGCGGCCAGATACGCAACCATACGCACTGACCGTACGTACTCAAATACTTACACCCACTCCTAGACAGCTTTAGATGTATGATTAAGAACGCATTTTACTTAAAGAGAATAGGTATAAGTTTTCAACAAAGTTAATTGTCCATTCAATCACTTTGCCGGTGAGCGCCAAGAGTCCTCAGAACCTCTAAAACCTGGATATTTTCACTTACTTCAGGGCATTCAGTATTATCAGCCCTGTAAGAAATCCATCAGGAAATTCCAGTTTCTATGTTTCTTGCCATAACAGAAAAAAGCTGAACGAATGTCAAGGTGTATGGGAGTGTCTGGGGGTTTTGCTTGTCGCTTATTTTGTGCCATTCCACAGCGCATGAAACGAAATAAATATTCGTTTACTTGCTTTGCATTAAAACCATCATCCCGGTTTTCACATTGAGACTGCACTATATGCTACTATCACTTTTATATTAGATCTTCTTTTTTTATTTGCCGTGTCCCTTCTGGCCATGGATGATCATAGTTCTCTGCAATTTGACATCCTTTATAGCTCTAAGCAATATTTGTCCCCTTATTTTCACCCCCAGTTCTTGTTCTGTCTTCCTTGATAGGTACGTTACTCACTGTCTCCCTCTGCTCCTCTTGCCTTCAGTATACACTGTGGGTGTCAAATTCTCGAAGTCCTCTTTCGTTATTATTTCTATTGAAATTTCAACTCTCTTCTTTTGATTCTAAGTATAAGTGTTCTTTTTGTTTCCATTTTCTCTAAAACTTCCTCTTGGCTCACATGTTCCATCCATGGTATTCTCAGCATTCTTCAATAGAACCACAATGTCTGTTGCCACAAGCTTCTTCTTTATCTGTGAGGAGATTGTCCAGCATTCACTGCCATAGATGAGGATTGATATCACACGGAATTTCACCAATAATGCGAAACACATACTCTCTCTCTCTCTCTCTCTCTCACACACACACACACACACACGCACACACGCACACACACATACACACATATATATGTATGTATTGCGTATTTTATGAGTGTATTTTTATTTTTTTGTGACGTTACATTAAATAACTATTCAAAATATCTCAATCAGTATATATATTGTGCCTAACGACTTGGGAAACCATGAATGTAAATTGGACACTGATGTCCAGTGAAAGTCTGTTCTGTGCTTAAGCACAATATTCAGGTCATGTGTGTTGTGCTTTGGATCAACTATTTATATATGATGGTCAATGGAGCATTATAGACAGGAAGGTCTATTGTATTATCCTAACGGTTATTGGGTGGGCGAAGAGTGTTCAATATTGGGGGTATATTCCTTGTATGTATAGACCCAGTAATCAAATCTGCATAGAGACTGACCGTTTCACACCTTAAATAATATTCAAATCAGTCACCATGCAGTGTAGATTCGTATGTCTACACACACACACACACTCTCTCTCTCTCTCTCTATATATATATATATATATATATATATATAATCAAATCTGCATGGGGACTGACTGTTTTACACCTTAAATAATATTCAAATCAGTCACCATCCAGTGTTGATTCCTATGTCTACACTATATATATTTATATATTCAAATAATAGAAAAGAACAGTCATATTTATAATCCAGTGTTCTTTAGCATTTATTTTTTAATTTTATTTTATATTTTATATATATATATCTTGTGGACAAGACAGATTGGTATCAAATGACAATTGGAAAAAAAATCTGTCTTGTCCACAGAATTCATCTGGGAATTTAACTATATTGTCGACATGGAAAAAAAAAATAATAATCCCTTACTATAAAGGTAATTTACATTAACCAGAAAAAAGGCTTAGACACAAGCGTCTATCTTTTTAATTTTGAATTTTAATGTAACTATAACAACAAAAACATTTCGATTTCATTTTTTCCTTGAAAAGTCGGTAAACGAAACGCGTCGGCAAAATGTATGATTTTTTTTTCCAATTGTCATTTGATACCATATATATATATATATATATATATATATATATATATATATATATATATATATAGTTAGTTGTATAGTTATGTGCGTGTGTGTGCGTCTGTGTGTATGTTTACTAGTCTTTGAGTCTGGTTGGTGTACAAAAGGCGGAGTCTAGGTTGAACTCTAACAATTTGCGAAGTCAAACTAAATTGATTTTATTTACTGCGGTACACGTGTGATTTGCACGGAAATTCTCTTCCAACTTCACCCTTGACTCATCTGGAGTATCGCTGCCTCATTCCCCTCCCCCCTAAGAACAGAATATCTACTGAGTGATATGTATATAACTCTGACCATGGTTTCTGTTATCATTTCTAAACTAGATTTCCCTGCAATTGTCCTAAAGAAATGTACTCCTGAACTGGCTCTTGTTCTCTCCAAACTGTACTATAAATGTCCCACTGCCTTTTACTTTCCAGCTTGTTGCTTGTTAGAAGTCTCCCACTGTAATTCCTGTCTTTAACAACCCTGCAGAACCTTCTGGCCCTTCGAATTATCGTCTTTTAGTTTCTTACCTATTTTTGGCAAGGTACTAGTGGCTTTAATCAACGCCGAATTTGTTAGACATCTTATTTCCCACAGCTTCCATTATGATAAACAATATGGCTTCTGTTTTAACAGCTATCATGGAATTTGTCTAGCAAGCTTTCGATAAGAACGACGATGCCCGGGCTATGTGTCTAGATATCTCAAAGGTGTTTGACAGGGTTTGGCATACTGGCCTTCACCACGAGTTTAAGGGTTACGGTGTATCTCAACGAATATTTGGCTTAATCCAATCGTTCCTAACAAATCATATAATGAAATTTCTGTTGAACAAACACGATTCTAGATCATTTCACATTAATGCAGGGCTCTACCATTGGGCCAAAGTTGTTTCATATCTTCCTCAACAACCTTGCCGATGTCATCAGTTCCCAACGAGGTATTTATGCAGAAGACACAATTATTTACTTCTGTCTTAGTAGCAAGTCCGACAGGTTCGAAAAAGTAAAACTGGCAAAGTGAAAGTGGGAACTGCTCTTGAAAAGTTGTTAACTGGGGCAAATAATGGCTAGTAAATGTTAACGTCTTCAAAACAAAACTATTTTCATTTAATCAACATAGATGTTATAACGCTCGTATAAGCTCGTAGTTCTGGTTAATAATATTCCAAGGAAAACATTGTAACAAAAGATTAGTGAAGAAAGGGTTTAATCACATGAATTAATAATACAATAATAGCGAATACTGTAGTTAGTGCGGCAATGCGTACGACACACTTTCTGACACATTTTGCCACTCATTTCCTATGAGCTGACATTCCTCTCAGAGGGAATGTTAGAGTCTATGTTAAACAATTTAGTGTAGCGGAGGTCGATCGTCATTCTACACAACAATAGAAAACCTTTTCTGCCTGCCATCAGCATGGCTCATGCTAAGCTTCAGGAAAGCAACACTTTACGCCTTCTTAGGCTCACTTTTTCCACTGATACGAAGCGGAGTGATTATATTGAAATGTTGGTTCACTGTGTCGTGTCAGACAAGTTTTCTCGTCAGAATCCGTCTTGCACATTTATAAATCTACCATTTTTTACTTCCTTATTGCCTACATTTTTCAAAAATCAACGCCCATCGCCATCTTCAGTCTTCCTGAACCCTATTCCTTTATTGTTTTTTCGCCTCACTTCTCACTAAATTGTTATCATTCTCTTTCACTCCCCGTAAACCCTTGCGTCTTAGTAGCATTATCGTCTTGCTTGGGGTGAGAGGGCGCGCGTGCGTGTGTGTGTGTGTGTGCACGCGCGCTCGTCTCTGTTTGCGTGTATATGTGTACGTGTGCGTTATAACTAGGAATATATTTTCAGTAGCATGGAGTAAGAATGTCGCTTCGCTATCCTCTGATTAAAGTAACATTCAAATTTGCCCAACTAAGTGATTACATATAGGAAAGAAAATGAAAAAAAAAAGGTTGTGACACTGTTGCGCCATCTCAAGAACAGAACTTCGATGTCCACATCACGGGCCCTTTCGACAGAAATGAACGTATGCGTAAACTAGGGGATTTTTTCCCCTTGTCCTGCTTGCAATCCCACTGTATCTGATCACAGTATAATGAAATAAATTGATTTAATTCAGCCGTTTAATGCTGTAAATAAGTTTCACGACAGGGGTTCCATTTGTTGGGTTGGACTCTGGCCACTGCCTATTTATTCTTTGGCCAACAAAGAAACATTTCCAACCAGTCTTTGAAATGAAAGAGAAAAAATGTATGACTAACTGAACCCCTAGCGTGCGCGCACACACATACACACACATGTATAATTATATTTGTGAATAGTTACATGTCTATGTTTGTGAATTTTTTGTGTTAATGGGTACTATAGGTATTTCAATATGTATATCAGAAATTATTTGAAAATTTCAGATGAATGTAAGTGTTGAATAGCTGTACAGAATCAAGGAATTGTTACTTGTTACTCGTTCTTTCACAATTTATATATATATATATATATATATAGAGAGAGAGAGAGAGAGAGAGATAGAGAGATAGAGAGATAGATAGATAGATATCGTGGATGGCGGGGAAATGCTATACGTTTTGAATTGTTTTTTTTTTTAAATTTCACGTATTGCACAGTTTATAATTCAATAAGTTGAAATTAATTTATTTCAGACCTATGCAAATCTGTCTACTATCTATATTTCTCATGTTGTCTGTCTGTGTGTCTGTCGTGGGCGTTGTTACCTCGCCCAGGCCGCATTTCTCACCCGATTTCGATGCGGTTTTCAACACAAGTTTGCAAATGGCTGCCGCAAGGACACGACGGAGCCTGATTTTTGAGTTCGGAATCAGGTTCCGAAAAAATCGATAATCGAAAAAATCGATAATCGAAAAAATTCTGCTTACAGAAGGAATGATCGTATTTCAACCAAATTTGACACCCTCTTAGAGTCTACCATTAGAAGTGTTGTCCAGAAGTTTCATGACCACGGACCCCTAAACAGCGTGGAAAATCGATAAACCCCAAAAACCGATACGCCCAGATTGCGTCTGAATCGCATGTCGGTTTTTAGCGAAAACCGAGCGGATTTATGAAGAGGCCATTGGGAGTCATCATGTGAAGTTTCACCTCTGAGCACTCCCCCCCCAAACAGAGTGCAAATCGACAATCGGTCAACCCTTAAAAATGTTTTTTCCGGTTTTTTAAAGCTGATCGTATTGTGTTTATTTTGTTTAGTTCTTTTTTCGTAACAGATTTAATGTTTACTATAGAGCTTAGAAAAAGTTGGCAGTGTGAGATAGGCAAGAAGTAAGGCATGTAACAACATCAGCACGGCAAAGGGCACTCCTCTAAAGGCAAGGAAGGGCAAAAATATTTTAAGTCAAGTGATAGCGATTGCTGTATTAGTCGTACTATTTTTGAATCAAGCACGGGCAACGCCGGGGCATGCTGCTAGTTTTCTATATCTTGCTAATCCGTTTTTAACATTAGCTATTTTATGCTGATTTAAATTATAACAAATAGGATAATAAATAATCATTTATTGCGCCACCACATTTAATTAGAGAACTAATTGAAACTTGCTATTTTGACACTAAGATGCACTTAAATTACTTTATATTCCTTGCCATATTCAAAGTATGGAAATATGTATTGTGAAAAAATGATTAATTTTTCCAAATAGGAAACAGAAACAGACATGAATGTATTTTGAATTTTCTTTAAACAATAAATAAAATAGCTCAATTTAAAATGAAATTTCGGTATTCTAAAGAAAAATAATGTCACCTATATTGTTAATTTTATCCTGTTATCCTATTTAAATCAATTAAATTCAATTAATTAAATTTCCTAAAAAATATTAAAAATGCATTCATCTTTACTAAGGCACTCTCCAGACAATGTGGAACAATAACTCGGAATATATATATATGTTTATAGAATTAGCCTATCACACAACAGTGCTCAATTGAAATGTATTTTCAAGAGCTAAATTATGTATATTTGGCCAACAAACTTTCTTTTATAGAGTTTTCTTTTAATGCAACGGACAATAACATTTTTATACGTTTTTATTCAGTTTTTCTAATGTACATAAAGTTTTCCTTTTAGGTAGGACTAATAGAACTTAGAAACTGTCTGTATTGATTATAATCCGAAGAGCTTTCGGCCATTTTATTAGCCATTTTCAAGGGGTCCGTTGTTAGTATATTTTTCTGTTAACATTCTAAGTTATGTCGTATATATGTAGTAATATCTCTCAGTCGTACTGGGTGGAAATAGTAATTCTACGTTACTACTATTTTCACAAAGTACGGGTGCATCTTTAAAATATCGCCAATATGTTCTTTCCATTCTCAAACTGACTGAGACTTGACTTTAACTGTTTTATATAAAGGGCTTCTTCTCTTAAAGTTTGTTAACTTTGGTAATTAGATTAATGCGTATGTGTACCAGAGGTGCATATGTACCGGAAATGTTAGACAAACTTCACCAACTCATCAAATTCATTTTTGAAAGATATACAGTTAGCTGTGTTGAGATGAACTGAGATAGGAAATTTCAAACTCAGCAACTTTATATATTCAATATGCCCCAAATAATCAAGCATCCGTCAAAACAAATCCAGAGTATTAAATTCAGAAATCTCCAATATAATGCTTCTATAATGAAGTCAGATGAATTGAAATTGAGGAAAAAGTTCTTAAAAACACATTTTGCCGATTAGGTAAGTAAACATACAAAAGGGACTAAATTAGCTATTTGGCTTTATAAAATTGGTTTAATTTTTATTCATCAGAAAAATATCTGAAAAAAAAAGTAAGAATAAATTTCTAAATTAAAATAGCAAATGAATGTTTATTCTTTCAAAGGTAGGAAATCATAGCCATCAACTTTGAAGCTACACACTGTTCAGAATTAATAAATCTATCACAAAATGACGTTAGTGAACCTGCAACCATTGAAGTATTTTATTCAGGAGTCACTGATAAATGACATAAAATTGGAATTGGCTGATCTCTCTTCACACTCTCAAAGTGTTGAATGTGCAGTTAAATTAGTAGCAGAAGTTTTTCCTATAGTTTATGGACTTGAATCGAGACGCAGACACAACCTTGTGAAACTTTAAACCTTTTGTTTCTAAGGGCACATGCGCACAAATATACTCGATAATATAATTATTTAAATATTTCTTTCGAACTTATCTTTGGATTGTGTTCTTTATTTAATGAAATAGCAAAGCTTTTTCGGGTATAATGTTGAAATAGCACAATTTTTTTCAACCAAATGTTACGATAATGAAAGTTTCTTTTTAATGCATTTTAAATGGCGAGGTTTGATTACATTTCTCAAACGGGGATAAAAGCTAGGACACTAAGACTTGGTGTTAGTTCTTATCTCATTAAACCACCACTATTTTGCCTTGTCCAAAGTTGATTTTTGAAGGAAAAATTAAAATCCATATATATATATATATATATATATATATATATATATATATATATATATATATATATATATATATATATATATATATATATATATATATATAAAGTATGATATATATTTAGAAAAAAAAAACATTATAACCAAAACGTTTGCGGCTTCTCTTTAATAGATATATATAGTATAATGGGGACTTTTAAAATATATATCATACTTTTTTTTTTTAATATTTTTTTCCTACACGTGTTTCGGGTTTTGTGACTTTCATCAGGCGAAGAATGGCTATTTCCACATATTATTTAAAGAAATTAAGTTATTTTCTTATGTTTAACCATTGTCTTTTGTGCATGGTAGTAATCCAAATTCTTTTAATCCACTTGATATAGTGATTTTCTAACTGCGGCTTAGATGTGGCACAAGGTCGAAAGTATGGGGCACCCAGTAAGGATCGAACTCACTATTCAGCCGTAACAGATCTAGGAAGACAAGCTTGCTTACCATTACACCACACTGAGGTGCCCAAGTCTTCTTGATATATTGGCATATCTTCGTTAAAATTTAAAACTATGCCAATATATCAAACCAACAATTACTCTTTCCTACGAATACAAGAAAAAAAACTTCATAGACAAATTTAAACCAGTACTAAACAAATCATAACCGCACACATATAAACAAACGCCATACACACAGAGAGGCCAAATACACTACTTGGACCACACACACACACACACACACACACACACACACACACACACACACACACACGCACGCACGCCATACAAAATACATACTGTACAGATTTCTTTATAATAATATAGTGTTTAAAAGGATACAGAGGACATAAAAAAGATGAGATCAAAGACCTCATTCCTTCCTCTTTCCCTGACCAATCCTATTTTTTTATTACCCCGTAAGCAAATGAAGATTATTCCACCAGTCCAAGAATTTAGATTACTACTTAGATTTAGATTATTTGAGTAGTGATTTCGAGCTTCACAGGGTGCCCATACCACACTATCATAGATTTACTACCACACGCAAAGGACAATGGTTAAACATAGGAGAAACAAAATTAATTTCTTTAAATAATATGTGGAAATAAACATTCTTCGCATGATGAAGGTCACGAGACCTAAAACACGTGTAGAAAAAAAATGAAATATAAAGTATAATATATATTTAAAAAATCCACATTATAACCAAAAACGTTTGCGGCTTCTCTTTAATATATATATATATATATATATATATATATATATATATATAGAGAGAGAGAGAGAGATAGAGAGAGAGAGAGAGAGATAGAGAGAGAGAGATAGATAGATAGATAGATAGATATGTATGAATGTGTATGTATGTGTGTGTGTGTGTGTGGAAAATGAAGTATAATATATATATAAAATATCCATGTCATAACCAAAAACAGTTTCTCTTTAAAATATACACTTTTCTCTCGTTAGAACAATTATAATCTATAAGCAACTTCTCCAGACTAATAACAGTTTTATCGGCGGAGTAATCTTTGTATATATAAGAGAAAGAAAAAAATGCAATCAACATCGGAATTTTACATCGAATTTTTAAAAATTTTTGACATCCGGTGTATCTAGATATATAACCCAGCTGACCTCATTCAAATTTCTATCAATTTCATTTTTTATCGCTTTGAAAAGAGAAGGTAATTCATTGAAACGAAAATGCATTTAATGTTCACGAATTTTTTAGTCTTCTGCGGTAGATTTATGTCCATCCAGTATGACACGACATGTCTTTTTTACTCTTCCAAATGTTTTCTTTACTTATACATGAGGGATATTTAAAAAATGAAACACAATAGCGATAAAATTAAAAAAATAGAATAATAAAACAGAATCTGATCGAAGTCGGCGGGGTTATGAATCTAGATGCAATGGACGTCAAAAATGAAGAAAAAAAATTAAATTTAAATTTATGCATTTCTATATCTTCAGCGTTTCCAATGTAAAATTGTAACTGGCGAGTCGAATTCCAATTCCTTCGATTCAGTTTCGACCACTTCGTGCAATTTCTTTTTGAGAAGGCATAAATCCACCTCACCACTCCGTTCTGGTTTAAGCAGCAGACAAACTGAACTCTCTTGTTCTATGATGGCAACTAGTCTAGGAAAAGGAAAACTAAATTCAAAACCAACCTGAAGAGGGATAAGCTCCATTAGGCTATCTTGATCTAGACGCATCACTGCTGCCACGGCTGCAGTACGTGCGGTGTTCTTACGACCCAGATGGGTTAAGGGCACTCGTAACGTAAAGATGCACGCATCAATCAATTTATTGAGTCGAACATAGCGAAATTTGTCTAGAAGAGTGTACGCGAGCCTACGTCTATGAACACGTTTGATAGATTGCCTCTAAACCACTGATCAGTAATTTTGTGTGTGTGTGTGTGTGTGTGTGTGTGTGACTCCACAGATAAAACTATTATCATTCTGAGAAAGTTCCTTCACGGAATAAAACGCTATTTCAAAAGAACTAATATGAAATACCATGTATTATTATTATTATTATTATTATTATTATTATTATTATTATTATTTTGAAAGACTGACTTTCTATTATTTTAAACTGTATAAAACACTTTATCCTAAAATTTTTGCAATTATGGTTAAAACCTCTATTAAATATTATATATTCAAAATATGCAGAAAGAATTAAAATTAGTACAAGGCGTGAGTGTGTGTGAGCGTGCGTGCGTGCGTACATGCGTGTGTGCCCACGCTTCCATAAATTGAAGATTTGTTCAATACGCAAAACTGCAAAATGTTTTGGTTACCACTAGTATTACCATAATGCGTATTTTGAGTTTGACTTAATTTAGAAATAATGAAAAGTGATACATTTCTTGCTTTTGTTTAAAAACAAAGAAAAGAAACCGGAGACAAGAAGTTAAACTTTAAATCCCTTCCAGTATAAATTGCCTAAACAAGGAATGTATCTGTAAACATTTACACTTGTGCTTATATACATGCAGTTCGTCCCCATTAACCAAGTTATTGTCAACGGCGGCCAGAACATCACAATCAGCAGAACGTTTCATTTATCCGCGTTTAGTGTAATAAGCAAAATTTAGGAACTTTCATTAAAACTATTTTGGAAATGTATTTCAAAGTAGTGAACAAAACTCCGAAACAAGAGTATAGATATAAGTCTATAATAATAATAATAATAATAATAATAATAATAATAATAATAAAAAGTTGTCAAAGTACAAGGACCTTGAAATAGAAATCTCGAAAATGTGGCATATGGGAACATCAACAATCCCTGTTGTAGTTGGAGCCCTAGGACTGGTTGGAAAAGATTGCAGTAGACTAATTGAAGGGATTCCTGGAAGTCCATGCCTCAAGGAGATACAAAAAATTGTTCTGAAAAGTACAGCCCACACCTTACGAAGGGCTTTATCTATGTAATTTAATTCTTTTTTTTTTCTTTTTTTTTGTCAGTGGAAAGTGTCATGACGCCATTTCTAACCTTAGGTCCCTGGGCGGGACCCAGAAAGAAATGTGTAAACGCCAGAAATCAAAGAAAATAAAAATAATAATAATAATAATAATAATAATAATAATAAAAATAATAATAATAATAATAATAAACAAAATGGCTGGCCCAACTCTTCCAGTATTTTTCAACGGTGAAGAGAAGAACGCGATTTAAATAAAGAAAAAAAAACAGCGTTTAACAATGTTAAACAATATTTCAACAGTATGCCTTTCTTCTTCAAGTTATATTTAAAAAGATTTCTCAAGTATAAAACTATATAAATCTAGAAAAAGTTTTTTGTACAAACGTTGCTTGGCTTGTAATGAAAAACATCTGGACTGGCAATGAACGCGTCAATACGAATGAAACGCCACCAGCGTGAAGGCATGCAAATGAAACGGGCTTTTTTAAGAGTGTGCACCTCAACATGCGTGTCGAAATTACAGTCGTTTGTAAAAAAATGTTCTGAAGCTCTGCTGATGTCACATTGTTGTGTTAGACATAATACCTGTGTCCATTGAAACTTTTATTTAATAATAATAATAACAATAATAATAATAATAATAATAATCGGCCAGATATTGTTATTAAAGACCACAAACAAAAACAGTGCCTCCTTATTGATATGGCAGTCCCTGCTGACTGCAATGTATCTTTGAAGATATTCAAAAAGTTGTCAAAATACAAGGACCTTGAAATAGAAATCTCGAAAATGTGGCATATGGGAACATCAACAATCCCTGTTGTAGTTAGAGCCCTAGGACTGGTTGGAAAAGATTGCAGTAGACTAATTGAAGGGATTCCTGGAAGTCCATGCCCCAAGGAGATACAAAAAATTGTTATGACAAGTACAGCCAACACCTTACGAAGGGCTTTATCTATGTAATTTAATTTTTTTTTTTTCTGTCAGTGGAAAGTGTCATGACGCCATTTCTAACCTTAGGTCCATGGGCGGGGCCCGGAAAGAAATGTGTAAACGCCAGAAATCAAAGATAATAATAATAATAATAATAATAATAATAATAATAATAATAATAATAATAATAATTAGTAGTAGTAGTAGTATTGAAAATATAAGCAAAATTATCAATTTAAATGTCTTCAAAGCCATCAAAATTCGAGACATCAGGTGACAATTTTTATTTGAGTTTTTCACCTCATCTCAACTTGTGGGTGGAAGACATGAAAAGCAAGGTGTTTCAATTAGCATTAACAGGTAGAGTCAGAAAGCATTAAAATTTTACTTACGTTTTTAAAATTGGATGTTGATTTCCTGATGTAAAATGTTTGTCTATGCTGTAATATATGATTCTTTAATATCCATGGATTTCTTCACTAGTGTGAACGATGGCTTACTACGCATTATATGTAACGGGCAGAATTTCTGATCGTTAGTATTTCTGGACAATATCCTCACAGATGAAGAAGAGACATGAAGTGACAAGATATGGTTCTACTGACGAATGCTGAGAATATCATAGACAGAACATGATATCAACGGGCCAACATCACAGAGAATAGGAACTAAAAAGAAATTGCTACTAACAATTAAAAAGAGACAACTGAAATTTCTGAGATAAACAATGAAGAAAGATAGCAAGGGGAATATAACACACGCAGGGCAGGGAAGGCCAAAGAAGCATGGGGAAACAGTGAGTAACCCATGAAGGGAAGAATGAGGATAAAGAGGGATATTAAAGGGGCAAAAGTTATTTAGAGTAACAGAAGACCGGAAGTTGTGAAGAGCCATTATTTCCCACTTCCTGAAAGGGTGATATACAAAAGAAGAATTTCTGAGTTACAAGATGTAAAAGATAATAATTACATTATTTTATTATTTTCATTCTTTTCTCTTCAAACTTCTTATCTCTCAGTTTCCCTAGTCATGTTCGAATCTATCTATCTATCTATCTATCTATCTATCTATCTATCTATCTATCTATCTATCTATCTATCTATCTATCTATCCACGCAAACACACACACACACACACACACATATATATATATATATATATATATATATATAGAGAGAGAGAGAGAGAGAGAGAGAGAGAGAGAGATACATATATATTGAGAGAGACATAGATACATATATACATATGCATCCATGTGGATAGACTCTCTTGCTTCCTTGCACTAGTGACTGAAGAAATATTTGTGAGTTTAATCTGCTCATAATTATACAAATGGTTAAAGAAATTTTGCATGGCCAAGCGGCGAGAAGTTAAATTATGGAATAATAAGGTTGACTGGTTCCATTAGCTCAGCCCACCTCTATACATAAGTAAATATCTCTTCGCGGAGTGGTGCCCTCAGAGGACCTCTTTTCTGTGTCAGTTCTCGTTAGAGTCTCTTGTGTCCCGACAGGAAAAGAAGGCAACCATAGCTTTCCCGACATCCCACTTCATCCCTAGACATCTTTTCAGGCTAAACGTGCAGAAATACTACAGACAAACAATTTGTGAAAGTGTCTGCTTAATGCCAATGTTACGGTCATTCCGAGCCAAAGGAACACACATTTTTGAATGACAAGCGAGATTTTAACGTTTTCCGAGACCCGGAATGTAAAAGGAATAGTCTGATTGAAAGTTGCGGCCTTTTTCATTGAAAGAGTGAAATAACAGAGTCCCCGGTGAAGCGACCAATGAACGGCCTGGCAGGGGGTCAGGTGATCAACTCATGTCGGAAGCGCGCACGAATCGCCTAGCGATCAGAAAATGAACTGCACAAATTGAAATGAAAACGCTGACCGGGCTTTGGATTCTCAAGCGCGGAAGGACAAGGAAAAATACGCGAGATTTGATTGAAAGTTTGATTTCGATGCTTCCGGTTTTCATACTGGAGTCAACAAGTAATGACGAACCGGTGCTTAGTGACCCATGCTTAGTTTTAATGTGTACGTTACGAACAGGCAACTTCCGGGACGTATTACTTGTCGTGGACAAAGACACGAAAGTATACTTTGCAGAAAAGTAGACTGACTATTTGACAAAGAAAAATTTGTGAAGTCGATCTGTTATATTTAGGAACAATAAAGATCAAAATAAAAGTAATAGTAATTATGGGAAAACTTGATGATAATAACAGAAAAAAAACTATAGTATTTATTTACTGAGTAAAAGTAGGTACCTCCATAAAAAAGTGATACCTAAGATTTAAAAATGCATTTTAAAAAAGAAAAATCTTTCTTTTATGTTATTATTTTAGCTTTAATTCCAAGTTAATAGATCAAATTTAAGATTTCCGATAAGCAAAATACTTTGCTGTATTTCAAAACGAATTTAAATTGATTGGAATGATTTCGTGTCTTTATCAGTAAAATGGCTAAAATCGGTCATGTTGAGAAATCTGTCAACACAACACAATTCTCTTTATTAAAAATATATTTCAAAAATAAAATATGTAGTTCTGAAAGTTTATTTGAGGAAGATTAACTGATTTAAATTTTAATTAATCAGAATTAAAACAAATATTACTTGCATTTAGTTTAAAATATCGCAGAAAAGCATTTTAAACATAGTGGTTGTATTTTTATGAGGTGTTGATATATTTATCGATACCTTAATGTTTCGCAAATTTTAGTAAAGTGTACATAACTGTAAAAATGACTTGACAATTACAACGTAGACGCTTTTTTATATTTTTTTTAACTACCCAGTAATTTTAAAAATTTACGAAAATATTCTAAGTAATCTAATATTTTATTGAATTTTACGTACTTTGGTTTTATGTTCTTACTTACGAATTCGCTTGTTGAGGAAATGTTAGAAAATCACCAAGAAATTTTAAATTTACTATAGTTACCGCTCTTATTTTTTGATAATGTCGTGTATGGACATCAGTATTTACAAAAATCGGTACGTTTATATAGACACAAAAATATTCAAAATTATTTTTAAAATACTGGGGTTGCTGAATTGTAGTAAGCTTTTATATTTCTGATTAGTAAATATAGTTTTCTTTAATAACAATATCATCAATCCTCCATAAGTTAATACAGAATTTTAAAATATTTAAAACTTATAAATTATTATTATTAAAATTAAAAACATGAAAACAATTCATTATTAAACGAAAATAGGCAATCTTGTCCATAATATATTTTATTTATAAAAGCAATGAAAAGCTTTTCTAATTGAATAATATCTTAGTATTATTTTAATTTTATTTTACGATTCAGAGCATATTTTTTTTAACAGGAGGTTATGTTTGACAATAAGAAAATTGTTGATTTAAATTCTCTAAGGACTTGTCCCTATAACTAATATAAACATTAGCCGCTACAAAAATGAATTTCTCGAAATTTCATAAAATTAAATAAGTGAGGAGTGTGTAGCGGATGTAAACATATTTTTATTAAAATTTCGTAAAAAGGAAACGTTTCTAAAATAATTTTATTCATTGTTGAATAAGTCCTGAACGTTTCATTAAAATCCGACAATTATCGGATTTTACAAGAATTTCAAAATCACTGTATTTTTCACCGCAAAAAGACGCTCGAATTTCCATACTAATGGAAATTTGATGCGTTAATCTCCCGTTGATGCACGCAAAGCAAAATATTTAAGAAAAATTTCGAAGGCTCTAAAAAGGATTAAAAATATAATTTAATAATCAAAAAATCCTTTGGCCTTTACTCTTAATAATAACATAAAAATTTTGACGATAAAACTTTGCTTTTATTAAGTGTTGGACATTTTTCCATCATGTATACTCATTTTCTGAAGAATCTTTGGAAGTACCTAATTAAAAGTATCCTTTGGTTTTAATATAAAGGAACATTCGTTTCGCCCTTTACTTTATGTCAGATTTTAATACAGAAGTTTGTTTTCACAATAAAATTAGTATGAGCCAACCTATGCTGATATAGTAAAATTACCAACAATACATTAATCAACATAAAAGAACACTTTCATGACATTGATCCATGTAATATCTTACAATTTCTTAAATCAACCTGTATTCCAAAATATAACTTCAACAAAACTACAACATAAAACACACATATCACTGCTTTTAGTAATTATATTCACACAAACATGTAATGCACAAAAGCTGAGTATCATCTACCATGTATTCAACTGTGAAAGCAGAATAACACATCATATTTTTATTACTTCAAAGTTCCCAAGAAAATTAAATTTCGGCATTAAATGACCTATAAAGAGTTGATATCCCGTTAAACAAACAAATCAAATCAAATCAAACATTCACTTGTTCTCAAATCCCCCGGGAAACGCATAAATTCATCTTTTCCCCACTCAGCTATGGGTTAGATAGTAGGACTTGCATCTGGAAAAATAATATAAAAATAATTGTTATTCTCACAAGAATTACTAATGTATTATTCACTCACAAATTAACTTCTTTAATCCAAAATATGTTTCGGCAATAAAAAAAACCCAAACTGGTTGATAAACCGTAAAAAATAGAAACAAATCAATCAATCAATTGTCCTTCTATAACCTTCATTAGTCATTCATCTCTTGACTTTTGTAACGTTTCTTCTGTTTCGATTTGAACTTCTATTTTTATTCATTTCCAGCGAACTATGAATATTGATTTCCACTTTCATATACATATATTTTAATGGTGGATCACGAATTTTCTCTTGGATTAATATCGAAATAGGCTGGGAGACATTTCAGTAATTTGGTGTCTTTGTATGTAGTTTTTTTTGTTTTTTTGTTTGAGTGCAAGAGGTGGAAAGTAACCAGCATTGTAGAATATGAAGGCCCATTGACATACATAAATATAAACTAACGGTAGCTTAAACCTTCTTGTTTGTAACCTATACTAACAACAGAAAAAATGAGCAATAACTTCTAATACTTCTCTGTTATCTCAGCACTTTTTCGATTTTAGAGAGACATTTCGATGTACAGTACAAACCAAAAACATTACTATGCTCCCTAATGATGGTTAACTATTTTTATAGTTTGCCTGTCAACTCCATGCAACCGTCATAGCTCTTTGTTCATCACTAAAAATTAGTTAGGAAATCAGTTTTCATGTACTTCTTGGCCTAACTTATGCATTTCTCTATGTGATGTTTACTTAAAGGAGATATTTTGTTGCATTACTTCCTTTAACCAATCTTCTTAATATTCGGCATTTTTCTCTCTTTACACTCATAACACCAGCTTTTTAAAATCTTTTCTTTCTAGTCAATAAACCATATCTTGTTTGAATTCTTTTCATTTCTTTTCTAAAAGCATTTCAGTTTATTTTTATCATTTAAATTGTTTCAACTATTTATTTTGTTGTTCTGTGATTAACTTTGTCGCAATTGTCAACGTTGTTTTATTATTTTTACTCGAGAACTTTACGATGTCTTGTTTCTTTTTTGAGATTGTATCTTTCTTATGATCCATCGCAATCCTTTATAGATTTGAAATTAAAAGCTAAATATCGATAATAATATTACACATGTTTGTTTCTATAATGACTAGCCTTTAAGTTGAATGCAATCTCACATCACCAAATAAATTATTCTAAATATTTCTAATAAAACCAAATATTAGAATCTGAAATTCACATAGTATATTTATCAGATAAGCGTACATCGAAAATATTTCAAAAATTAAAATTAATTAAATTAAGTTTAATACCAATTTTATTCTGAAAACATTGAGGTCTCGAATAAAATCTGACGCGGAGTAAAACTTACTAAATGAAAATCCTGTTCTGCTAAAATACAATAATTTCATTCAACTTTTCTAGAAAAAATAATTCAATATTTTCTGAGCTTAGATATTATTACCGCAGCTTCAAACCGTAAGTGACCGGTGGTTATCCTTGGGGACTAAAACGTTCGGCACCATTCTCAGTATTCGATCTGACATAAATCTGTTGTAACTTGAATCGTCGAAGATATTCTGATTTCATATTTTCCTAATCTCTTCACAAATATCGTTGGAATTATTTACAATTCTCTAAAAGTTATGGGCACTACTTCAATTTCATACACTGAAGAAGGATTCTTGATCTAGGGACACCGAGTGTTTTTTATCATTTCCCCCGAAGCAAGGCGATAAAGTCACTAAGACGCGATGGGGTTATTGATTGTGATAGAATATAAGAAAAAGAAAACATTTTTAAAGAGAGATAACAATAAAAGAACAGGAATTAAGAAGACAGAATATAACGATTGACATTGCATTTACATTTTTGAATATCATAGTTGAATGGAAAGCAAGAAGCTGGAGTTGAGTTCCACAATCGAGAAGTGTGAGAAACGTAACTGTTAGCCTAGAACTTAAAATGATGAGACTTTGCCGCCAGTCTAGTAATGTGCTTAAATTTATAGGGTCTAGGGGTACCAAAGAGAAAAATTCAACAGAACAATTACCATGAAAATATTTATAGAAAAAAGGCACGGGGAAGATATGTTACGGTGTCGGGAAAGTGACTGAAGCCGAGATGCCAGGTCAGGAGCAATAACATTGCAGTTTCTACTTTGTATCTTATCAAGAATCTCCAAATACATAGCAGAAATACCAGACCAGATGTGACATCAATATTCAATGTATGGGCGAATGGTGGACTTATAAATGTGTAGGATATGTTGCCATGGCTGTAGTACAAGTGATGCTACAACAATCCTAATGGGCTACGGGGCACAAGATTTTTTTTCAATACAAAATGCAAGTTTTGGAAACACGAAATGACTTCCTCGACGAAAGAAAAAGTGATAGAAAAATAGGTTCTAACTTCTCGTTTGTATGTAAATAAACAATCGCCTTATTATGCTTAAAAGCTAATTGATTTCCAAAATATATACTTCGATACATACTACTGACGCATTAGAGTTGTTGGGGCAGATGGTGTGTCCAGGGCAAGATAGCCTGACCGAGCTAATTTCTCTTCAGGCCGGTTTTAAATTTCCTTTTCGTAGACTGGTTGCCATCCAAGTTAACAGAGTCCAGTCGTGTCTGCTATTTAACCCATAGGTGGAGGAAGTTGGATTTATGCTCTTCCGAAGGGCATTAGTGCGAAAGAACGAAACAGATTAGAATTTGAATTTAGTACGCCGATTTTATTTTCCCCGCCAATAAAGGGCTTACGGTCACATCACGTTAAAACAGCAGTTGTCGTCCGATCACCGAAGTTAAGCAACGTTGAACCTGGTCAGTACCTAGAACTACTAGGCGCTGTAAGCTTGAAATATACGGGTATGTAACGGATAAAGGCTCAGAATGTGAAATCTGAGAGCAGAGATCGAATTCCAGTCAGATTCGTTATAGCCACTTACGTGTACATACACTTGGAGAAGATATGAATCCACCTCGTCTCCTCTCAGCTATGGGTTAATTAGTAAGGCTTGTATCAGAAAATCATTATTACCCACCCCCACAAAAAAAAAATTCTTATATGTTTCAGTTTTAAATAACATCAAAAAAAGCTAAATCAATAAAAATCAAACCGCCGGTAATCGTTACACTGTTCCAAATATGCAAGTAAAATCTGTTGCCTATTTTATTGAAATTTGGTGTGAAATTGTATTAATTACGTAAATATGTCTATTTACACAGTCAGTTATGTGTCATGCGTGATACACGCTTAGGCGATCATGTATCTTTCGATTTTTTCTGACTGATTTTTTTCCGCAGTAGGTTGCCATCCAAAGCTATAGAACCCGGTCTGTCCTGCTATTTACCTATACTGGGGGTGGGGAGAGAGAAGAAGAGGATTCATGCCTTTCCCAAGGCTATTAGCAAATAAGTGAATATAATGGATTTGGCTGGAATTCCTCTATCCGAGCCGCTATGCATTACTGCACTGTGCCTCCCTCTGTTTACATAACTTATTTTAAATGAAAGGTTTTATATTTTATTTTATTTATTTTTGATCAGCAGGTGAGAATATTATGATGTTAGTCATAGAAGTTATTGCCTCTGTCCCATAATCATTGTTACAATTAAGTGTCCATCTCATACACTAAATACAACAACTATTATAGGACAGAGATAGTCCTTTATCTTAATAATTATACTAAGCTTATTACTTGTCAATATTAAAGCTTATCCACATTTTTAAAATGAGGAAATGGACTTTTCCGTTCGATTGAAATGAAAGAAAAGAACAGATAGCAAACTTTAAATAGATTAAATGTTAATTGCTATATTTTGCGATGCAATCGTCACAATAGAAAACGTCAAATAACACGATCTTCAGTTTATTTTACATATTTTCTATTCATTTATTTTGCTACATTCAAAGGCGGTGTAATTATTTTTTACGATGGTGACGCTAAAAGTTCATAGACTGACAGTTATCTGGGTAGAGTTATAACAGCTAGTGGAATTTAGAGACTTCTTTCCTGAAAAAATGATTTTAAGAGAAAGATTTTATAAATTTCTACCGGCAGCAGCACTAGATACTCTGCAAATGAATGCCGAATGTTTCCTTATAAAGAGCCGGCTAATATTACCATATTAGCTGAATTTTGATCTGAAATAATGATCGATATATGTGATTAATATTCAACACTGAATTAAGTGCATCACCGTCCTGGGTATGACGATAAACTACATCAGGCGGAAAAGCCTCTAATCGGGAGTAAAACTATCTCTTAACTGCTGTTGTTCGCAGATTCGCCTTAACCCGGTGTTGTAGCACCTATTAGGATCCCAGCTATGGGTAAATAGTGACCTCCCCCACCAAAACAAACATCAACAATATATTTTTATAATAAAATTATAAACAATGAATTTTTGTAGTGAAATTACCAGCAATACCTTTTAAAAATTGCAAACAATATATTTCATCTACAAATATAATATATATATATATATATATATATATATATATATATATATATATATATATATATATATAAAAATATACGTTTACTCTGAAAGTATAAAATTATGTAAAAAAAAAAATAAAATATTTAGATTTCGGCATAAAACAACTCATAGAGGTTGTTGATATGCCACTAAATAACATAAGCCAATTAAGTGCATCAGCAAAGAAGGATATTATGCTAAAAAATAAATATTTGTTATGTAAAATAAATTTCATCATTAGGCTACGGACTTGCTGATTCGCCTACGTAAACGCTAAATCCAAATTATCATTTTAATATTATGTGCATTTTGTAATTTTATAAGTGTTATAATTGTAATTTTATAGTTACGAAGGTAGATGTTTGAGTTTGTAGCATGATGAATTGCACTTAATTTAACTTTGATCTTAAACGCCCGATCTATTTCATTATTTAAGATTTGTGATAAGTGCATTGACAAGGAAAGATATTATGCTGAAAAAAATATTGTGTAAAATAAATGCATTTTATCACTACAGATTTAATGGTTTACTTACATATACTTTTTTTTTTTTAGTTAAAAAATTTTGATATTAGATTCTTGTGAGTCGTCCAGACCAAATTCCCAAAAGTAACCTGACATCAGTGGGATTCTGATAAGAAATGTTCACAGTATATTGTTTAATCTATTGGATTAATAGAGAGGCATTAAGTTACCTTCTTTGATGACACATAAGACAACCCGACTTAAACTTAATATTACAGCCCTATGGAGTTAGGCTAAGTAAAGGTACCGGTATTTCACAGCGTTTAAGTACACTTAGTAACCCAGATACATCAATTTAGAGACACACGAGCCATTTATGAACCGTTTTGTTTTGATAAAAAAGTCTGTCTTATATGCCATCGAATGCGGTGTGAAAACGAAGTAGATTATGTTGAAGAATAAATATATGTTATGTAAAATACATTTGTGGGATTACCTCACCTTGTCTGCGGGCGTGGAGGGCTTCTCATAACACCTGATATAAAGCATTAAAAAGGAAAAGGGAACTTTTCTGTTAATTTACCCTAAAATATTAATTCACCCTAAAATAAAAAGAATTTATATTTATTAAAATTCACACCAATTTCTCCTAGAGTAAGGCCCTTCCATTGCACTCCCGTTGGGTCGAACTTTATGACCGCCCCAAATGTGGGCGACTCGGGGGCGGTATTTCTTGTTCACGCTCACTCAGAAAAACATTTTTCTTCTTTATTTTTAAATTGTAAAAAAATTCCCTGTAAGTATCTTGAATATCATCCGTACTTACGAAATGTGAATAACTCCCTGATTTTTCGTAATTTTAAATTCTGAGGGTTGGAATTGTTGCGAGGCAACAAATTTTGATTTAAAATTTATAATTTCAAAAGAGTGCCAAAAATTTAACAAAAAGAAAAAACAAACAAACTTTGATTTAAAATCTATAATTTCTTGGGGTGAATTAAAATTTGCAATAAGCAACTTTACATTATTTGGGGTGAATTAACAGAAAAGATCTAGGAAAAAGACTCAAACCCATACTTTTTCTCGCTTTTCAACTACAGGATGCCATAGTGACAAGACGTGTCTCGTTTCCCCTCCGTGGAGACTTAGTCTCTAGGCAAAACAACTTTTTAATCAACCGAACTACATATCGCATCACACACACGCACACACACACACACAGAGAGAGAGAGAGAGAGAGAGAGAGAGAGAGAGAGAGAGAGAGAGAGAGACTTTCTCCACTATCTCCTATTCAGAAAAATAATCATGCAATCACAACATCTCCAGTACTGCTTTTTGCATAAATATATATTTATCTTCTTTTTTGATATCTGTTACGCCTAGTACTGTATATAAATACAGATAAAAATCGATATATATGCTGGATTCACTTATTTTAAAAATATTAAGATGTTCAACCGAAGGTCATTACAATTGGCAACATCTTCCTGTAACATGTGATAAACCTGATGTGATTTGAATACACAACCGTGACAAATGTTTTTTTTTTTTTTTTTTTTAAATAATTTGGCTAAAGACTTATTGATATTTCTATTCAGATAAGTCAAAATCGCTATCGGATATGCAATCATCTAAATATGTTATTAGAAATTAGCCCCCAAATTTCAAAACTAGTAACTCACAGTGTTGTTTATAAAATGAGTCTAAGAAAAACTATAACGTACACCTTTATAAATACGTGCAGTTAAATACAGTCTGAACAAAATTTTGAAGTAAGCCAATTTATAATAAAATATATAATAGACAAAAATAAATAATTATTTATTACTATATAGCATTTATTACTGTACAGAATCTACATTTGTGGCGGGAAACAAGGATAAAGCATTGAAAATATTGTGTTAAAGCTGTTTGGTAAAATTTAAACCTTACTTCAACCAGAAAAATGATTATCAATTTCTCACATATTTTTCTTTGTTACACGAAATGATATGTAATTATGCCATTTTTCGTTGAATATAACTTACAAGAAATACACGTCCGACCAAAAATATTTTGTTAGCCAGCAATTATTTCGTTTGGTCTTCGTTGTTTGCCATTTGATAACCTCGACTCATTTGCCTCGTTTCTCGTTCATAAAATTCGGATTTACACTTGATTGGATAATTAATATCTTCTTTATGGAGAATTATAATCGTTTCTAGTTTTCCCTCAGCCAATCGTTTTGCTCCGGTGGGTGATAGAATCGATATATATTATTCTGCCTGTACATATACTTACATATTAGGGGGAAAAAAGAATTGTTTATAGTGGGCCACATCAATGTTAATGATGGGTGTTTTTTCTCTTTGGTCGGCGTGGATATTAAAATAATAGAAGAAAGAAATAGAAATGGAGAAGAAGGAAGAAAATATGTTAATCAAATGAAAGACACAAGGAGGTAAAAGCAGAAGTAAAAATAAGGAAAGTGAGAATAATTGCGAATTATTATTGGAGACGGTAAGGTTGAAATAAAAGTTGGTGGAAAACGGAAAAAGAAAAAAAGAATGGCAAAAAGAGGTGCAAAGACAAAGGGGGACAAATGAAAAAAAGAAAAGTAAGAGAAGAGAAAGACGATGAAAAGTAGAAAAAGGTAGAATTATTTTAGGGAAATTTAAAAAAGAGAAAGAAATACGAAAAGATATTGGAATGCGACAGAAAGATAAATGAAAAAAAAACGTACGTAAAAAGTAATAAAAGAGAAAGAAAAATGAAAGAAGGAAAAATAATGAAATGGCAAGCGTGAAATAAAAGATAGTGTAAAACGGAAAAAGAAAAAAGAACGGTAAGAAGAGATGAAAAGGAAAGGAAGAAAAAAAAGAAGAAAAAAAACACAATAAAAGAAAGAAAAGAAAATGGAAGAAGGTGAAAAATAGAAAAAAGTAGATTTTTGAAGGGAAAATTAGAGAAAGAAAGAAAGAAAGAAAGAAAGAAATATGAAAGTAGATTGGAATGCAGCAGAAAGATAAATGAAAGAAAAGTGATAAAAAAAGAAAGAAAGAAAAATGAAAGAAAAGTGATAAAAAAAGAAAGAAAGAAAAATGAAAGAAAAGTGATAAAAAAAAGAAAGAAAGAAAAATGAAAGAAAAGTGATAAAAAAAGAATGAAAGAAAAATGAAAGAAAAGTGATAAAAAAAGAAAGAAAGATAAATGAAAGAAAAGTGATAAAAAAGAGAGAAAGAAAAATGAAGGAAGACAAAATAATGAATGTAATACGATAGTAGATGGGAATATAACAGAAAGATAAATAAAAATAAAAAATGTATTAGAAAAATATCAAAAAAGAAAGAAAATTCTAAAGAAAGAAAAATTAATTACAGACTAAAAAAAGAAAGAAGAAATAAATGAAAAAAGACAAAAATGAAAAGAAGAAATGGAGCTGCCGATTCCACAAATCTCTGACCGTTGATTGCAGAGCTCATTTATTGCCAGTTGCCCTAGGAATGTGCTTCCTTGTTACATCAAAGTGTACACGAAATGTTAGTGAGACACCTTCCTATATCGAAATCAAATAAAATGTAAATATGACCAGCCTTATAAACTACTGAATATCTGTACGCCTGAAAAAATCTTGCACCATTAATAAACTTCAAGGTGTAATTCAGATATAAAATTATTCCCCATTTCGTTTCTTTTTCGCTTGTCTTCTTTTTCAAGTAGGATTTATCTCCCTTTTATTTAGATAGTTGCAAGCCTGTGTTTCTTTTATGCGATTGCGTTTTCCATCTGTGTTGGCATCAACGTCATTATAATCATCATAATTATGTTAATGAGGAATCAAGCCATTAATCACATAAGAGAATGTGCAGAATACGAGAATAAACATGAATGGGTAGGAATGGTGTTATAGTAGGAGCTGTGCAAACTACATTGATTTGATCATATACATCAATGTTATAAACACGAACCAGAAGGTTTCTTAGAGAATAGAAACAGTAAATTTAGAATTTTGAAATCCAAAATGGGTCACCTAATCGAGGTCAGGGGTTGAGATCCAGTCTGATGTAAGTTAGTTCAATTTCACTTGACCAGCAGGTAAAAATGCAAAATTTAAAGAAATGGGAAAGCTGGGAAAATATTTGAAATTTGACATAGAATTGAGATATTCGAGAAATATAAAATTGATAATTGTACTGGCAATATTACTGGTTATTGTTTAAGGTATTCCAAAACTCTCCAAAATGTCATTAAATGGCGTTTGTTCTATTTTCATTTTTTTTATTCCTCGCCTTTTACTTCTCACACATTGGGACCATTCCTAGAGCGTCCATAAGGCGAGACAAAGCTTTTACTATATTGTTCTCTAGCAAAGTCCTTGTCGTTCGTTTTCTTTCTTTCTTTCTTTCTTTCTTTCTTTCTTTCTTTCTTTCATTCTTATTTTAGCACATGGCGTAAAGCGATAGCGTATTCACTTATAAATTTATTTTCAGTGATTTTGATGTTCTATGAAACTGGCCGTGGGCCAATGTTGTTTTTAAACGAGCATATAGCCATTAACAAAGCTTTTGGGTAAAAATATTACATACTTATATTCTCACGGTTTTAAATGATATTTCTTTAGATAACGGTTTAATACAAAATTATATATACACACACACACACACGTACTTCGATATCTATATATATATATATATATATATACACACAGACGTATACACACACGTACTTCGATATATATATATATATACAGACACACACACAGACGTATACACACACACACAGACGTATACTTCGATATATATATATATATATATATATATATATATATATATATATATATATATATATATATATATATATATAGTTTTAAACTTTCAACTCCACAAATTAATATATTGTTTGCTGTAGAATATTGATTAAGAAAAATTCCAAAATTTTCTTTCAAATATTTTTATTTTCCTAAGTACTTTCAATTTCATCTGAAACCATTTTCAGGGGTTGGATATCTATGGATGTGTCATGCGTTAACACCGAAAATTAAAAAAATCTTTTTCACCGCTATGCACGGGAGATAACTTATGTGATTTGTAAAAAAAAAAATATTTTTTAATTGTAGTATTTTAATTTAGTAATTTTTACATAATGCTTTGCTGCTACAAACATTTAAGAACTTTGTTGCTATAATCGTAGTTGACTATTTTTAGCCGTAATTCTCTTGTATGAAGGGCTTCCAGAATTTTAACTTTTTCCTTATTATTATCTTGATGGACCACTGGTACATTTTAAACATCAGAAACGTTGTTATGGATGACTAGGTTGGTTGTATTAAATTTAGTATAGTCTAGAATTAATTTTATTTTTTTTTACCTGGATCAGTAGGAGATATATTTAGGTTTATGAGTCTTAGAATTTTTCCATCCTGCTTATAGTTAGAATGCATCACGGTATAGTATTAGAGTCTTAGAATTTTTCCATCCTGCTAGAATGCATTACGGTATAGTATTTTGATATGTTTAGAGTTATTTGAGGATGTATTATGTTCATTTTCGTTTATGTTAATATTCACAATATTTCGTCTAAATTATTTAACCAAACATGCTTGAATGATAATATTCTGTCTATATATATATATATATATATATATATATATATATATATATATATATATGTATGTATGTATATATATCTGTCAAGTTTGACAACGTGTTTTTGCTACTTCTACTTGAATAGTAAGATAGTTATGAGACGATAATTGATCCTACGCTTTCTTACCCATTCTTTTCGACAAACATAGTGATGCCACTTTTTAATATGGGTAATATATTTTGCAGTATGAAAATGCAAGTTATCTCAGCCGGAAAAAAAACCAAACATATAAGCAATGATAGAGTATGGCGGCGCAACCATGCTTCTTCAACTCTATAATCCAGAGCTGGCACTTCCATAGATTCATTTCTTGGGATCCCGGAAGGACATGTTCAGAAGATAGCGGTTCTCTAGTGATGAAGAAGTGAAGAAGGCAGATTGCATATGGCTTAAAATGCAGCTAAGAAATTCTACAAGGCGAGTATCCACGCTTTCATTCAAATGTGGAATACGAAGATTGAGAAGGAAGGAGAGTATGCTGTTGACGAGATTTGCAATCCTGATAATTTCTCTATTAAACTAGCCGAATCAGCAAAAATAACGTGTTTAATTTATGCATTTTTGAAAAGAAATTTTAAATATTATTATTAGATAATATAAAGTAAAATAGTTCTTGATAGATCACAGATCAGATGTCGAGTTCTCTCAGGTCATGACGAACAGTTATACTTTCAACGATACTCCTTGCCTGAAACGTCTTTTGGGACTCATTCTAGACCTCAAGTGGAACTCGTATGTACGATCCATCGCTAAAGACACAGGAAAAAAAAGTTTGGCTCTCTATATCGCTCTTTGACATGGTTTATCTTTAAAAGAGCCAAATCGGATCAAAAATGAAATATTACTGCCACATCTGGGCCGGAACTGACCAATTCTCATTTTCCAGCCTCGACCGAGTTCGAAAGCATTTGCACGGCCTTGTAGGTGATGAATTATTTTCCATCCTACAACCCATTTCCCATAGACGAAACGCTGCTGGTCCCTCGCTATTTTCATGTCAGATGTTCGGGAGAACTACATTCCTTTGTCCCACCAATCCAGACCCTTACAACTGGGACACGCCAGGCCACGTACTTGTTCTCAGTCATTCTCATTCCTTTCATATTTCCGTTGATGAAGAGGAAGTTAGATTTAGAGCATCTACTTCAGAACTGTTGCAGTATGGAACAGACTCCCGAGCGAACGCTTCTCCGGTGACGATAATCTTAACCTCTTCAAGTGGAGGATCAACCATTATCTATCCTACATATCCTCATATGTACCCCATGCCCCTCATTGTACGCTCTTACATCATCATCATTTCCTAACTCTCAACCTTGAGTGACTCTTAGGCCTTGTACCAAGTGAACAATAGTAAAAAAAAAAAAAAAGACAGTATTTTTTCGTTGAGTTGTACTTGGGTTGACTTACAAATCTACGCATCGCAACGTTCGCTATTACCTGACTTCTGCTATCCCCTACAAGAGCGAGATCAGGCCAAAAATGGAGTACTGCTGTTATATATAGTCGAGAGCTTCCCAGACCTCACTCTCCAGCCTTAATAGAGTCTAAAAGTGTCTAGGAGCCTTTGTGGGTGACGAATTATTTACCATCCAACATCCTCTCTCTCACAGGCGAGATGTGACAAGCCTCTCGCTGCAGTATCGCCACTTTCACGATAAGTGCTAGGACGAACTACATTCCTGGTCCCGACAGTTCATACCTTCACGGCAAGGACACGCCATGCCACTTACATGGTGGCAAACCATCCACATTGGTGAGAATTAAGTTCCACTCGAACAGCTTCTTCCCGCGAATCACTGTTCCGTGGAACCGATTCCCAAGAGGATGTTTCCCCAATTACTGTACTCTTAACCTGTTCATTGCTAGGGTTAACCGTTATCTTCCCTTCCTATCCACACAAATTGCCTCCTAACGTAACCCTATACCTCGAGTGGCACCCGGGCCTTGTAAAGGGTGAACCTTACTTTAAGAAAATTACTGTTGCAAATAACTTTTGCGAATGTAACTTGTCTTGATTTATTTTGATATTGTTTTTTTCATCTTCAGCCGGAGTCATATTGAGTTTTTTCAGTCTTGTTCGGTAAGGATTTTCAGGCGAAATTCTTTTTTTTTTTTCGGAAGTAAATGTTAAGACTTGATTGTCGAACTTGAGACGCCACCGATACTAATAATTTTACTTCTGTACATTCGTACTTATCCAGCAACAACGCCATTCTGAATTCTTTTGTATACCATTATGCTAATAGCCATAGTTATTAGAATGATTACAGTATTTTAAAGTAATATCGATCAACATCATTATCATCATTGTTGCATTTGTTGATCTTGTTGCTATTTGCCATTTTTTGCAATAGTTTTGTCCGATTTTGCCTGATTAAGCGCCTCAAGAACGGGTTGAGTCAATTTGCCGGAAAAAGCCGATCGATCACGAACTGACGAGAAGTCTTCGACAGATAAAACTCACATGGGATTCGTCAACATTCGTAACGCATCGCATTCTCCACCTTCCTCGTCTACTCAGCCTCCTTCGCTCTTCCTTCCTTCTCTTTACCGCCCACCAAACTCCCCCACTTCCATGACACTACCAGGTCTTCATTTTCCCATCTATAGCACAAACCCCACCCACATTTTAAGAGGTCCCCACTGAGTTACCGACTTTTGTAGTCCAAATTATCCTTTGAAGTTATAGTTATCATTGAATTTATCATTTCTTTTCTCTTTCTTTTTTTCTTATTCTCACATTTTTACACTTTCTTTCTTAGTTTATTTTTTCTCCTTTCTTTCAGCTTCTCGTCTTTCTCGAAACCTCTTTGGTTTTCATTCATTCTTTATTCTACTAATTTTTCATTTATTCACTTTGTAGTTATTTCCTTTTCTTATCAACACCGCCTATTCATTCATCGCACCTTAATATTTTGTTACTTTAATTCTTTTCTAAATTAGACATCTTCCTTTCTTACTGTCTTTCTTTTTTCTTCCTTAAATAATTTTATTATCTTCTTTTACTTCTCTTTTTTAACCTTTGATAACTTCAAAATTTTCTTTCTTTCTTTCTTTCTTTCTTTTTCTTTCTTTCTTATCATATCAGTATTTCGTATGGCGCCCACAAGTAACTGCATCGCGGCTCTTCGTCTCTTCTCCACATCCTGGTGAGAATTCACGGCCCTGTGAGCAAGCGTACCACTGCTACGGATGATTGTTTTTAGGAATCATCTTTCAAACACTCGATTAGTGCAGAATCCGGGATGAAGATGCCGAAGTCAAAAATGAAAAAGAAGTAGGATTATTACTAATTCCAAGAAATATTAATCCATCTCTCCTGATTCACTTCCTTTATATTTTCATTTTAAAAAAAAATGAGCTCAACCTCTCCTTTTCCGACCTAAAAGCAAAACAAAACAAAATTAAATAAAATTAAATCAAGTAAATAGTTTGACTCAAAATAAATCAGTTCATTTCGTTCTTGTACTTTTTTTTTAAATATTACATCTTCATTATTAGATTGAACTTATTACAATTAATTCATTATTATTTTAGAAGTATTATTAAAAATTTTCTGATTGAAGAAAAGAATTTAGTACCATTTTTATAGTTTTTCTTCTGAATTATTTCCCCGCTTTTCTCGATGTTTGTTTACATTTTCTTCAGAGAGAAACAAAAAGTACATTATAATGAAACGTAAAATGTGTTTTACTTTACTAAAAAAGTAAACAGAAAGCTTCGAAGAGTATACAATAAAAATGAAACAAAAAACAATTAACGAATTTATAATTATTTGAAACGCAGTTTCTGTGGTTTCAATGGGGAAGTAAGTTTAACTTTAAATGTCAGTTATATTTTTTCAATGTCAGTAATTTTAAAAATGTCTTATTAATTCGTATCCTAAAATCATACTTGCTTGTTTTTGCGCCTGTATATGTATGGGCGCGTAACTGAGTGGTTAGAACGTCTGTCTGGCCATGAGAACCAGGTTCGAATCTCACCATAGTCAATTTCTTGGTCTGGGGAGGCAATCCTAGCGCGCAGCACCTTTGGAAAGTGCCTTAGCCCAAAGCGAAACTGTTCGGAAGACAAAAAATCAAAAAGTTAAAAAAATTGACCACGCCTTATGCGCGCTCTCTCAGGTCCGCTCAGCATTGTTGGCGGATTATGTTGTTTGAGTGGACGTCTGTAATAGACACACTGGCAGACCATAGGATCTAACCACAACATGGGCCCTTAAGGTTTAAGCATCTTCTACAGTTTGATCCAAGCATTATTTTTCTCGAAATGCTTTGTATTTTGACACAAAAAATATTTTTAGAAGTGCTTCAGTGTTTGATCCAAAGATTTTTATAGAATTGCTGCGTAGCTTGACATATGTTGTTTTTTTTGTTTTTTTATAGAAGTACTTCACGGCTTTAACCAAGTTTTTTTTTTTTTTTTTTATAAAATTGCTTTGGAGCTTGATCTAATAATTTTTTTTATTAAAGTGCTTCACAGCTTGAGTCAATCATTTTTAATATAGAATTGCTTCGCAGCTTGACCCAAGGATTTTTTTATAGAAATGCTTCGCAGTTTGACCAAAAAATGTTTTTATAGGAATGCTTAGCAACTTGACCTAAGAACATTTTTATAAAACTGCTTCGTAGTTGGACCTAAGAATGTTTTTATACAAATGCTTCGCACTTTGAACCAAGAATTTTTTTAATAGAAATGCTTCGCAGGTTGATCCCAATTTCTTTTTACAGAAATATTTCGCAGTGGACAATATATATATATATATATATATATATATATATATATATATATATATATATATATATATTATAGAAGTACTTTCTTTTCGTTTTTTCATTATTTATTTATTTATTTCATTTTAGTCATACCTGGACACTTCTAGACTAAACTTAAAGCGAAGAACTGTATCATATTAAGATATTCTGATGTTCGTCTTCATTCTACAAAAATCAACTCGAGTCATTACAAAGAGAGAGAAAAAAAGCGGGACGAAACTTGGATGACATCAGAAATTTTGAAGGTTTATACCTTCATTAAGTCATTGAAGACGAAATGGGGTTAGCATTCAGCTATTTGGATGAAAAATTGTTTTAATATTTCGTTTTGATTTCACTTTTTAAAAAGCCATATCTACGTCATTATCGCAAATAACATTTGTTTTCGTTTTCCGATAAATCGTAGCATCAAAAATCAAAATTGCATTGTAGCATCAACAATATTTTTAACGTTTGCGGGAAATCTTAATTTCGCTCTTCAGTCGACAGAAGAAAAACAAACTTGTATTTTGAGTTATTTACATCGCTCTCTTTTTCTTTGCGAAATTTCCTAATGCCCAGCTTATGTGTTTCAAAATGAATTGTTGACACATCGTGACAAGCTTGACCTGTAGGACATGTGGCGTACAATGTTGCTCGTTTAGTCAGTTTTGAAATCTAAGAGAACGAATGAAAAAAATAAAATAAATAAATGAAACAAAGAAACAAACAACGGCAGTAGTAAAAACAGTTAAGAAGTTTTAGTCTCCAGGGTCAGGGAAACATGACTTGAGGGACTAAATAAACACGTTTTACTGGGAATGTCCATCAATGAGTAAATTTCAGATAGTAACCGACAGCAGATCGTCCACTCCTTTCCAACGAAGATGGAGACGCTAAAAACCGATTTATCATTGTTGGCAATAAAAAGAAGTAGCAAAATACTTTATAATATATATTGTATTTATAATTAAATAAAAGAAAAGAATAGAAAGAGTTTGTACTAAATCAAAGTCATAAACTTTAAAAAGAACTTAATATACTATTAATCATCCCGGTAATAGTAGGAGCACTTGAATCCGTTTTTATTAAGCGAGATGAAAAGAAAGCAACAGAACTGTGGTTCTACAGAAGGTTGCTAAGAATATCATGGGCCGAACGTATGACCAACGACGTGGTTTTCAAGAGAATGGAAGTAAAGTGGAAACATATACTTAACACCAGAAAGAGGCAGTTGAAATTTCTGGGACACGTAATGAGAAAAGAGGGCTTGGAAAATCTGATACTCACAGGGAAAGAGGAACAGGGGAAAGCAACATACTTAGTCGGCTTGAGCAAGTGGATGGCGGAACGGGGCCTGGGAGAAATAACAAAAAGACAAAACTTATTAAGAGCTACAGGGGACAGGAGGAGGTGGAGGGTCATGATCACTTACGTCCTGAAGGGACACGGCACATAAAAGAAAAAACAACATGAGCTATCAAGTAGGTAACAAATAAATATACAGACGGACAGACAGAAACAGACAAGGTCGATTGCTTAACATGATGATTAGGAAATTTAATCTCACAGACCAATTCGTTAATGTAGTGCAGTGTTTCTCAGACGGTGTGAATCCAGAACTCTAGGGCTCAAAAATAGGGGGCTAGGGGTTCCAAGAAAAAACAGTGGTAATGTATTTTTGTGTAATTTTTGTTTAAGTTTATATTCGTAATTTTACTATACACGTACGTCGAATTGTTGAAAAATTCTTGGTTAAATTATAATGATTATTTATGTTTATTTTTTTGTGTGTGTTCACAGATTTAATATGAATGAAAACATCGGTGTAAGGTCTCATAAAAGAGCAATACTATTTTGCATTGCCAATAAATTTGACAAAAAAGAGGATCATTTTCTCCTTAAATCAGTTATCCGAAAAAATATTAGGTTGGTGCAAAATAATGACGTAATAATGTCGTTTTTGACGTATTTTTAACGTCAAAAAACGACATAATTACGTCATTATTTTTGCACCAACCTAATATATTATGTTTAACCACGTGAAATACAATAAAGATATAAAAAGATAGATATTAATAGTAGTACATAATAATTTTTATGCAGGGGTTTCCCTGAGACATGAAAACTATTTCAATTGTTTCACAAAGGTAAAAAAGGTAGTGTAGTGGTTATGTTCTAAGCGTAGCTTAGATGTGGCACAAGGCCGAAAGTATGGGGCATCTAGTGAGAATTAAACTCACTTTGGTTGTTACGAATCTAGCGAGACCAGCTTGCTAACCAATACACCACACCGAGGTGCCCCAAAAAGGTGGTGTAGTGGGTATGATCATTACGAGAGCTCTATCGTTGTAGCCATATGATAGACTTTATTACACTTAAGCTGCCTTATGGTTGAAAGTGTTATCCCCCCCCAAACACATACACACTGATGCTATATATCTGTGCTAGATTCCAGGACATCAAATTCTGATTTTTGAGTAGCTCGATTGCCCTTGAAGATTCGTCTAAACCAGTTTTCCTATTTCTATTTTATTCAATCTGGTCATGTGTCGTACTAAACCACACATCAAGTGATAATCAAAGTAAAAACTTCACAAAATTACTAAACACAGAAAGATAATAGTAAGACCTAAGTTATTGGTTCCCAGATATTTGCAAGGAGGTACTAAAATATCCTCGGATCAACCAAAATTTTACCAAACAGAATTTTTTTTGGCGGGGTCAAGAAATTTTCAGCATTCGCTCGTGAGGTTAATCCTTTCCAGATTTTTAGTAAGCAAAATATTAAGAAATGTCTTTAGAAACAAAGAAAAGAGTACTTAACTTCTACATAATGTGCAATCTCTATCTATAAAAGACAGGATGTGTGTGTGTATGTGTGTGTGTGTAACGAATGCACGGTTGCAATTTTCGAAGGATTTGCACCAAAATTTACATGCACATGCTCCAAGTTAGTGGGTAGGCCAAGATCGACTTTGCATTTCCCAACTCCCATTGATAGTGGAAATAATCGTCTTTTTATGCTTCTATGGCAGTTTTCACGTAGTTTGCGGCCATTTTGTACTGGCCAGAGAGAGAGAGAGAGAGAGAGAGAGAGAGAGAGAGAGAGACTATAGCTGGCTGCTACGAATAGGCAGGAAGATTCTATTGGCCAGCGTGAGAGCCAACAGCTGACTGACACGAATGTTAACTAGCATGCAAAAAAATCGATAGCTGCATTCGTCACAAGTGGGAAAAATTTAAATCTACATGGCACTTTACTCCAATTGTCTCATTCGCTTGCTTAAACTCACCGTTGATTCTGATTCCGCAGAACTGGGTTGGGTGTGAAAAAGTATTTGTCGTTAACGTTCTTTTTTTATTCGGTTTTTCCAGTTACGAGTCCTTTTTTTTTAAAAAAGCTGATCGTTTTGTGTTCATTTTGTTTAGTTCTTTTTTCGTAAGAGATTTAATGTTTAGTATAGAGCTTAGAAAAAATTCGCAGTGTGAGATAGGCAAGAAGTAAGGCATCTGCACGGCAAAGGGCACTCCTTTAAAGGCAAGGAAGGGCAAAAATATTTTAAGTCAAGTGATAGCGATTGCTGTATGAGTCATATGATTTTTGAATCAAGCACGGGCAACGCCGGGCAACGCCGGGCAACGCCGGGCCATGCTGCTAGTCTCCTATGTGATAGTGAATACTCTACAGTCTCCTCACATGAAAAAGTAACGAATATTGAGAATACCATGAAGAGAACATGTGTAAAATCAGGAAAATAGAAGCTATAATGTAACTGACATTTATAGAATGAGACAGCTGAAATTTCTGGGACGCATAATGAGAAAAGAGTACTTGGAAATTTTAACATACTGAAGGCAAGGGAAAGGACAGGAAAAGTTTGTAAATTATTTAACAAGTTTTGTGCGTATGAATGACAAAATAAGGACAAAGAGAGGTGGCAAAGTTATTTAGAGCAGCAAAAGGCCGGAAATACTGGAGAGCTATGACTTGGATAGGATTTATAAAAGAAGAAATAAATATTTCTGAATTTAAGAATAAAACTTAAATTAGTTTATTATTTTACTTCTTAACACATAAAAAAGAAGTAACGCTCATTACCCACAAACAAAATTGAACAAATAAAACATTTAGGTAAATATACAATATATTCTCATTAAATAAAATTAAGTACAAAGAAATATATGCTTTTGTAAGCTGCCATTAAACGCTGAAAAGCTTCAAATTACTCCTTTGAGAGTAATTATTTCAATTTTAGAAATCGCTGACCTAATGTGATTTGAAATCACTTTTGGAGTTAATAATGAGAATACTAATACTAAGTCAAAATTCACTGAGTCTATATGAAATGAGGAGAAAACCAGGAAAAACTGTTTTGGGACCGAATATATGAGTCACGACGAACAAAAAAAAAAAAAAAAATGAAAACATAAAGTACACTTATACTTAACATCAGGAAGAGAGTTGAAATTTCTAGGGCACATAATGAGGAAAGAGGAATTGGAGAATTTAATACTCACAGTTCAGTAAAGGCATGAATGAAAGGGAAAACAATGCAGGACAAGGTTTAGGAGAAATAACAAAGACACAAAATTTATTAAAAGAGCTATGAAGGACAGGAAATAGCGGAGAGCCATGATCATCAACGTTCTGAAGGGTAAAGGAATATAGAGAAAGAATCTATATCTATGAAGAGGCGAGCCTGAGTTTTCAAACATTCAATAGTCATTTGCTACTCCGTAAATGTTTCCTTGTGTTCAAATTCAAACTGAGACGTCAAATATTATCATAGCATCATTTCATACAACATGTGTAATCCTCTGATGTCGTCTAAATATATTAAGCTACGTTATTGTCGTTTAAAGATGAAATAAATTATAGGTATTTGATTTTAATTGAATTAGAAAGGAAGTTCGGAAATAGATCAATCGCTTAATATTAACGTAAAAAAAGTAGCCTGACACTAAGTATGACGCCTTATCACCCTTCAAAGTATTCCCACTTGGACCTTATATATTTTCCTCTGCGTTCTTTTCCATTTTGAAAACAGTCTTCAAAGTCTCCTTTGGGGATGGCTATCTTCTGGCATGTTCTGTTCCCCTAGATCTTTTACGCAAAGTATCAATAGTAGTTTTAGTTTTGTGAAAAACCAGAAGATTGGGAACCAAATCAGGACGGTAATTATGTAGATAGATCTAGGTGATGGGATATTTTGCTAAAAATCCTAGCACCAGACATAAAAATGGTCAGTCGAAGTATTCTAAATGGTTGGATGCCTTTCCAACAGTCAATGAGCACAACGAGCACGCGTTCAACATTTCCGTGTGTTCTACTTGTTGGAAGCCATTTTGTTTTAAAGACTTCTTAACTGTTCGAATAATTTTCTCGAACGAATCTCCAAGTTACAAGGAAAACATTATGCATCTACTCCGTGTAAGCGACAGTCACGCGATATACGCCATATCATCTTACAACCATTGTTTATCTGCTCACGCATGCGTAGTAAGGTTTCCTCTGATGGGTTTCAACGTTGCATCAGGCCACGCATCTAGTTTTGGAGATGTTTAAAATGACTGAATACTTTCTAAAAAACAACAAGTATTCAATTTAATGAAAGTAACATTTTTATATTTTACTAGTCAAATACTGTGTCAAATACGAGTCAAATATTGCATTGATGACACAGAAAGAAAACTACATGTACTCTTAAGCAAGGTAGTAAAAGAAAAGGGAAAGAAAGGACTATCTATCACTTGTAAGAAGACAATATATAGTTTACCGCAATAAAAAAAGCGCAAGATACGTGTCATGAAGATGTTAAAATTAAAAAAATACAACGATGTAACTACCTAGGAAGTTAGATGACAGAAAATATGACACTGAAATCCGTTCATTGGTATAATATAATATGCCTTTCAAAAATTGATAAAAAACTGGAAAAAGCAAAAACAATTACTGTACTTGAGAAAATTATCTTCCTGAAGAATTGCTTTATTAGAAAGTTTTTATAAATTCCATTCAAAAGGCTGGCTTTTTAGGTAATAAACCAATTTCCCTTATAAGGAAACGGTTAATATTACCATTGCCATTACCATAAATTTATTTTACACTTTGGTTTTCATACTCACAGTAAAAAGTATCATCTCGCATCAATTCTTTGGGACAGAGAGATTTAAGTAGGCGATTCTGTATTGCGTAATTGAAACGGATAAGGTATTAAATACATGAATACCATTATAGAGTATTTGATACATATCTAAGGATTTTAGGGGTTCTCGTTTTGCTATTGCAGCGAGAACAGCTTTTAGATTTCGACCGTGACGAAAGGGAACATACAAGAAGAGTTTCAGGTGTGGTTTCCATGTATAAGGGTGCAAAGCATTTGCAGGTGCAAAATCTAACATCAAACATTGTACATAGTGCGATTGATGAATGTATTATTTTTTATCAACATCCATATCTATCTATCTATCTATCTATCTATATATATATATATATATATATATATACATTATATATATATATTAAGTACCTCCACGAAAATGCTAAAATCAGCATACCGTGATGAAAACATGTTCCAACTTAATGAAAACATAGTTTTAACGTCAAAATCCTTATTATTATTAAGAGGAAGGATCAAAGTATTTTTTGTTATTTAATTAATTTTTTTTACTTCTTTTTAGAGCATACAAAATTTTGATTAAAAAACTTATTTTTCTTGCATCAGCGGTTGTACTAACTTTTAGCGTAGCAAATTTTAGCCTCCCTTTTTTTTTGCGGTGACATTCACATTAATTTGGAAATTCTTGCAAAAATCAAATAATTGATTTCAATGAAATTTTCAGGACTTATTGACAAATAAATGGAATTATTTTAAAATGTTTTTTTTTATTAGAAAATCTTTGTAAAAATATTTTGTTTTTACATGTGTCTCAATTCCTTATTTAATTTCATGAAAGCTTGAGAAATTCAACGTGACAAATTTTAGTAACTATATTAGTTAAAAACAGAATTCTTTGAAGAATTCAAATCACCGAATTGTTTTTGTAAAATTGGACCCGATCTTACCAGAAATCTGTTCTGAATCGAAAAATAAAAAAAAAAACACAATAAAACTAAGACATTATTTAATTACAGAAGCTTTTAATTGCTTTTATGAATAATATTAACCCTTTGACCATTGCGTTCTTGAACAATTTTAACCCTTCTGCCTGAGTTAAAATTTGCAAATAATTGGTATGTAACGTTTCACAGTAGATATACAAATAGTTACAAGTGTTTACCCACCGTTCAACCGGTGGCTGGTTATTACGTCATTTTTTCTCTACCACCGGTAAAGCGGTGCTCAGGGCTCAAAGAGTTAAGGACAATATTCACTGAAGAAAAAAATTTTGATGAAAAATGAATTTTTACAAGATCAGTTTTTATTTTTTAACAATTTTAAAATGAATAATTTATAAAGATTTAAAATCTTTTAACATTCACTTTCAATGTGGTAATTCGTAGAAAATATTGTTAAGTAAAACTATATTTACTAATCATATTTACAATATATAATTAGTAAATATAGTTTTACTTAATAACAATATGACAATCATATTACAAACTGACAACCCCGAAAATATTTAAAAAGAATTTCGATTTGTTTTTGTAAGTGTGATTACGTGCAGAATTTTTAAAGTATGCATGTACATTCTGATAAATCTATCATAAAAAATATCACTTTTACTCCCCTTACGGCGAAAACATCCTCAAACTTTATTGTCTGCTCCACGATACTTAACTATGAACACGTTCAGCTGTCAATCCACTGTCAATAAATCGATTAACACGTCAGAAAACCAAGGACCCATAATTAAGAAATGCTTGTATATAACATTTTATGCTATAAGTAAGTAATATTTGTTTCAAATCAGATTAATTTAACTTTAAATTTGCTAATTTTCCTCAGATAATGTTTCAGAAATATATATATTTTTTTAAATCCGTGAATTAACTTTTGTTTACAAATGTGTCGAAGATGGCCGTTTTAATCGATTTTACTAAAAAAGTCGATTCCGATCAATATAATTTCTGTTTGAAATACACCACAATGTGTTTTGCTTACTGGAAATAGTACATTTTAAATCCTTTAGCTTTCAATTAAAACTAAAATGAAAGCTTTTCCATTTTTAAAAAATCATTTTAAACCTTACGTATACCGAGTTAGTGGAGATACCTAATATATATATTGTTGAAACTTGACTAATGCATGGAATAATAATGCAACACAAAATGTACTTAGAACAAAATGTATTGAAACAAGAAAGTGTACACAATATTTACATATATTCCTCTGTATATTCCTGGTAAGACCGTTCCTGGAGAATGTGTGGACTGAGTCGCAGTCGGGCAAATCTCTGGTTGAATCTCTTGATTCCTGTATTTATCTATCCACCCACGAGGATAAAATGTGGCACAAGGCCGGTTTAAAGTGGGTAATATGGCCTTTCTGAACCCGCCTAGACGGGTTCAAGGCCTGTCTAACACCCCGGACGAAACCCTGCCTCTCGGCAAAGCCTCGTCCGGGTCCCTCACTGCAAAATGCAGAGAGTTCGACTGAGAGTGAATCTCTTGATTCCTCCCTCTCTTCCCGGTACCAACCATATTTATATGGTCGGTACTCCCACTATGCAAATTAGGTGGATCTATCACACACACACACACACATATATATATATATATATATATATATATATATATATATATATATATGTAATGTCTGCGAAGATCGCTTGAGGGGTGTAACTGACAGTTCCCATATATAGGTAATTCCTATGTCCACGTTGTATGTACAAACTCTTTATTTCTATGTTGAGCACTCATCCCACCTTGTAATTATAGCAGATTTAAAACAATACATTATTATTCTTGTTGTTCTTGTTGTAGTTATTCTTATTAAATAAAATGATTCACTTAACTTGTCTAAACTAAAAGTTTCATGGATACCTTTTATGATCAGTTTTCAGTGAATTTCTTAATTAAAGTTAGTTACATATATTTCTCGTTATTTTTATAATGAAGTAATATTTTTAAGTCATTCTATAAATGATATTTAAGGTAAAAGTTTGAATTTGTTCAGTTATACTGAGCTCGTGTATAATATCGTCATTGGCGGAACTCGTTGCCGACTATTGGGATATTCATTGAAATTTTCTTGTGTGAAATGAGTTCTGTGTTGAATCTGAAGAGACGCCCGCAGCCACCGGATTTTCTTTGGTCTCTTTTATTTCTATTCTGGTGTTTTCGAAGGTTGTTTTTTTTTATGTATGGCTCTTCCCCAATTGGTTCTTTCTGCAGCTTCCGTCTCCCAATTGACCGGATCGATTCCTGTCCTCAGCAAGGTGTTTTTGAGCTGCTCCTTGAATCGACGACGTGGGGCACCCAGGTGGTCTCTTGCCAAAAAGATTAAGTAGTAATAGAATAGTAATTTCTCTTTTAGTATTTGATTAAATTCTGTTACTAAAAAGACAAGTAAACCTATCTAAATATCTATACAAACTCTTTACGGCATTTCATCTACTTCATGGATTTATGCATATAGTTTATGGAAAGATTTCCAATCATTTATAACTTACGTTTTATTATTTATCTATTTACTTATAGATTTAATTATATGATTTTTAAAAAATATTGGTATATTTTTACCGTTATATTTATTGCTGATTAATCATGGATGATTTGATTTTTAGTACGATTACAATATATATATTCAACACCATCACTTGATAAGACGGCAGAAGTGTTGAAACTAAATGGCTATTTTTGTATTGATTTTATAACATATATTTGTTATAATTTTCGAATAATTAATTATATTTGCTCTAATCTGCATTGAGCACTCTTTTAAGAATAGTATTTATTATATATATATATATATATATATATATATATATATATATATATATATATATATATATATATATATATATATATATATATATATATATATATATATATATATATATATATATATATATATATATATATATATATATATATATATATATATATATATATATATATAACCGAACACGCTTCTGTGGCCAAATCAGTAAAAGGCACGTCGAGCTAAATGACGGTTCGTATAGGGTACAGGTTCGGACCCTGTCGGAGGACGAATATTTTCCGTGAAAATTTCTGGGACATTCAGGCCGGTAAATGTTGTTTAATACTGTTTATTATAAACAGAGCATTTACTTAAATATTTGTATCTATAAAAAGAATGTATAAACATAAAAATGTCTTAAAATATACATATGTGTATGAGATAACGATGTATATGCTTATATATCAAGAACGATATTGGAGAAAATGTATGACTTCATCGGACTAAATTTGTTATGTTGGTGCGACTGCACATGCGCACGAACGATGGATGCCGAGAATTTGCAATTTGCATGAATGAACTCTCTAAACATCTTGATCATCTACAGTAAATTTGCGCCCTGGCTCTTACAACATTTCACCATCCTTAGCAGAACTTCTATTATCACAGAGTGGAATATCTAATAGCAAAGATGGGTAGAAACAAAAAGAGAAAGGAAATGAATCTTAATTAAGTACCATATCTTTTTGGGGCGTAGGGGATCACGGCTCTCCACAGATTCCTTTTCTTTATTATCTCTAAAATGCCACGCGTTCTTGAGCAAGGTAGTTCAGTGATTTCTCATTGCCTTCTCCACGGTTTTGAAATTCACAATTTTTCCTTCTCTTAGACTGCTTGCTACCCAGGGCTACAGAGTTTATTTAACCCATAAGTGGAAGGAGAAGAGACAGATTCATACCTATCCCGAGGGTATTTGTGAGAAAGTGAAAGCAACAGGATTGGCCGGAATTTGAACTCGGCTCGCCGAATCCACTTTCCTCGCGCCGACGACAGCTACCCTACACACATGCCCCCGTTCATTACCGTGACTTTATTAGTATTATTCTTCTTAAACTAGTCTAGTATGTTTCGGATCGTTTTCTTGTTGGAAAATGAATATCCTATCAAAGCTACCCTGCATAGCATCGAGTAAAGCATATTTCAAAATAATGGACAAATATTTTAGCGAATCCATTTTCCTTTTAATCCTTGCCATTTTCTCTGTACCTGCTGCGCGAAAAGCAAATCCTTTATAATATATATTCCCTACTTTACTTCACGGTTGAGATCGTATGTTTTTGTTTTTTTTTTTGTTTTTTTTTTGGATATAAATCGTACGCGGTTCTTTTTTTCTCCCTACTTAACGCTGCTGTCGATATCCGAAAAGTTCTATTTTTGTGTCGTCTGACCAAATAATTGTATTCTTTTAATTCGCCTGTCCCCAAACCTTTGTTAGCGAATACTAAACGAGTCTTTTTGTGCAGTGGCTGTTTTTTTTTTTTTTTTTTTCGTACAACCCTTCTGTGAAATCATTTTCGGTTTTATGTTCTACAAATTGTTGTGATGCGTACATCTAATCCAACGTCGTTCTTTAGATCTTTCTGTATTTCCTTTAAACTCGATTTCGGATTGACTGAAATTTCCCTTGTGATTTTAGTCACTCGTCGTGTGGTAATCTGTCTTAACCGAACCGATATTATAAGCGTTGATACGATAACAATTTCTTTTCATTCATGAACGATGGATATGATAGTGGAAAATTTCTTAGTACGAATGGGTAAGCATGAAACAAGTTCTTTTCAGATCTTCGGATTGCTCTTTGGTTTGCGTCAAGATTTAACAAATGAATGGGAACTACTTAAATTGACGAGTCCATTCGGAAAAAAAAAATAGACAATCTTTTTTTTTGTCGGGGGAGGTGGAATTTTTGTAGATTAGCATTCCTCAAGCCATAACATTAGGGACAAAACGCGTTGGTTAAAAAGGTTTTTCTTTTATCTTTTATTTATATATGTGTGAGTGTATATGTATGTATCTACTATATATACACGTATGTATTTGAATCTATAGCCCTAATAGATACATGCTCTGTTACATACTAACAGAGTGTACTTTGTCATGGGGCGAGACTGTGCAAGTTTGTCTCGCAGGCTCAGTAAAGAGTTCAATCCTCACTAGGTGCCTCACATTTATGGTCTTCTACCAAATAGAATTAAACTTAATAAATAACTATATACTTCATTTTCCAGTTTTTGTAGAGTTCAAAAGCGTCTACGCGGCCCTGTGGGGGGGATGAATCATTTTCCATTCTGCCACCACTCCTTTGAAAATGGGTAAATAGTAGGACAGACCGAGTTCTATAGCCTTGCCATCCAAGGCTATAGAACTCGGTCTGTCCTTATAGAACAAGAAAGAAATGGAAATTCTACCACAGAAAGAAAGGCCAACTTACATCATTAATAGAAATTCACATTCATAAAAGTAGAAATGTTGGTTTAATAATTAGCGTTTAATTTTACGGTGGAATAATGGATAGCGGCTCGGATTGAGGAATTGGAGAGCCGAGTTCGAATTCTAGTCAAATCCACTACATTCACTTACGTGCTAATAACCTTGGAAAAGGTATGAATTCTCTTCTTCTCTCCGCCCCAGCCATGGGTAAATAGCAGAACAGACCGGGTTCTATAGCCTTGGATGGCAACTGGTCTACCGCAGAAAGAAATGGTAACCTACTGCGGGAAAAAATCTGCCTCGTTAGTCATGTATTGAAAGATACATGATCGCCTAAGCGTGTATCACGCATGGCACATAACTGACTTCTTGCCACGAACCGTTACCTTGGGTAATTGACACCCAAGAGAATGCTTCCCGGTCATAACAATCTCAACATGTTCAAGTTTTGATCGTTATCTTTCCCGCGTATTCTCATAACCTGCGCCTCTTACTGATCACACAACACTTCATTAACCGTCTATCTTGAGTGGCTCTGGGGCCTTGTATAGGATGAACATTAGTAAAAAAAAAAAAAAAACTAGCAAAAGAGACAGAGTAACGTTAAGTATATTTACAAATTCCGCCAAAAATTGATACAAATATTCGTAATACATGATTTATCGGTCTGTATGCTGTATAATTCTGTTGTGTACGCACGCACGCACGTGGGTGTGCACTCATGCGCATGCTAGCAAATACTTGGTTTGAAAGGGAATATTTTACCTGCACATAAAATGCGGGAACATTAAGTAACCAATCAGCTTTAGTATAAAAGTCGTGTCAGTTGAACAAAGAAAATATTTTTTTTCCTTTCTGGTAGACTTGTCTCATCGTGATCGAAGTGTCCATAATACCGTGCTGTGAGAGCGGAATGAAACCCAATCACTGTGTTCATTTTTCATCGAAACAACTTACACCAGTGTTCTTTTGAGGACAAATGATTTCTATGTCAATAAGCACAAAACGTTCAACTTCCTTCGATTTCAAATGGCGTGAAGCCATTTTTTTTTTTTTAATCCTGAATGGGTAAAAAAGAAACACTTAACTCAACAACCTTACTCTCTTGATTTAAGTAGTTAAGCGTTGGGATCACATATTTCGTTCCTGTATATATATATATATATATATATATATATATATATATATATATATATATATATATATATATATATATATATATATTTTGAGGCTGCTGTTATTTGTCGTAAAACACAAAGATTTTTTTTTTGGATGTTGTGGTGTTACTTTTACTACCAGGTCATGTAATTTGATAATTGTGTATTTGGGGAGCAATCACTATTTTCTACAGGTTTCATTGAATATTACTGACAGGGCAGTGTGCTTAAGTTTTTAAAATTATTTTTCTTGTCTTGCAAGAGATTTCTTTTCTGAATATCGAGCGTGTAAGAACTATTTGCTCTTTGATCTTTTAAAATCTATTAGCCATTATCTAGGATGTTTTTTGTCACAATATGTAGATGTTTTTCTTCAATGAAATCTGTATAAAAGAAGGACTGCTGCCCCAATAAACATTATATATATATATATATATATATATATATATATATACATACTACATTGTTCGGACTATCTTCCTCATCTTTGTTGCCATATTTATCTCAACGTTTCGGCCATTGTACGCTCCGGCCTTCTTCAGGTGGTTGGAATGTCGAACTGAACCCTTTATTTCAGTTTCGGTTTCACGTGCCATGTCTAATGGATGTCAGTTATCAGTTATCTCCCGTTAATTCCCCTCTCGAAGAACTAGTACAAAGATGAGGACGATAGTCCGAACAACGTAAATAGTGTACATAATACCTCAACTCAGAAACATAGACAGATCCTACATACATACATACATACATACGAAAATTTCTCAGAGTTCACCTATAGAAAAGACAATATCTATAAATATAAATGACACTAGGAAAACTAATAGTTGCCGACGCGTTTCGTCCAAAGTCCACATTGGACGAAACGCGTTGACAACTATTACAGTTTTCTTATTACCATTTATATTTATAAATACATACATATATATATATATATATATATATATATATATATATATGAATAAAAAGACAAAAGAGAAAACTATTCTTAGCTGATACGTTTTCTCCTCTGAGAGACTTTTCGATGACGAAGCGCGGCTAAGAATACTTTTTCCTCTTGTCTTTTTATTCATTTTGTATCTTTATAGATACACTATATCTTAAAATAATTTACTTACACACACACACACACACACACACACACACACACACATACATATATATACATATAGGGTGATGGAAAGACTGTCCAATTTTTATCCTGTGTGGGTTTTTTCTGTATCTCCTGGAACACGATCCATTCTCACGGTTGCAGCTGGTTTGGTGAACCGGTGAATCTGAATTCGCCGGTTGGGAGGACTTCACAAGTCAATGCTGCTTCGTGATCTGATTTGACACTGAGTGCAACATCCATGCTGGCATGATCTAGGGCGAGACAACAAATTACATATCTATCTATCTATCTATCTATCTATCTATCTATCTATCTATCTATCTATCTATCTATTTTTTGTATGTATCTAAATGTGAACATAGTTACTTAGCTAATCAGATACATACATAATCATAAACTATAAGATAGATAGATAGATAGATAGATAAATAGACAGACAGATTATCTATCTTATTGTTCATGTATTTGTCCGTACCAATTTAGCACTGTAACTATTGCCACATTTAGGTACACACACAAAAAGAATGTACATACATGTGACTTTGCGTGTGTACTTATCTTATGGTAGGCCATATTTGTATGGTCCATTATGCTTTTTTTGATGGGGGTCTATACATAAATATATTTGTTCTCTAGGCTGTTCAGAAAGTACCTTTTTGCAAACAAATTGTGGGGAAAGGTAAGAGCTAGCAAATAAATATTTTTAAAGTTGAATGCGAAGGCGAAGAGTAAAGAGGAAGTAGGCATTTTGTTTTGTTTAGATTTTTTTGATTCATAATTTTATATTCAGTTTCATTTTTTTTTTTTTTGAACCTCTTCAAAAGAAGAGCATTCCTCCGCGAAAAATGCTTTGTATCTGCAGTCAAGGAAAAGGGAATAAAGCAGGTATCGTTCGTGATAAAAGTGAGTGTCACGATTACAGAAGAAATAGGGCAAGAAGAAGAAGAAGAAAGAGTAGAAGGAGGAGGAAAAGAAAGAAAAAAGAAAGAAGAAGAAGAAGAAGAAGAAGAAGAAGAAGAAGAAGAAGAAGAAGAAATAGGGCAAGAAGAAAGAGGATAATGATGATGAGTAGGATGAGTAGAAGAAGAAGAAGACGACGACGAAGAAATGAAAGGCGACGGTTATTAATTATGTTCTGTAACTAGAAACAAAGATAAGAAAAGAATACAATAAAAGAAAGGGTGAAATAATTTAGGAACTTGTCATCGACCTGAATGCAAAAAAAAAAAAAAAAAAAAAAACAAACAGAAGGAGAAGAATAAGGTCAAAGTAGAAGGAAGAGAAAGAAACTAGGCATATAAAAATAATCATTAAAATGTTTAGGAAGTTGAAAAAAGAAATGAGAGATAATATAAATTATAAAAAAACCCCATGGATTTGAATATGAAAAAGATAGAAGAGAAAAGAGAAGATCACAGTGTTTATAAACTGAAAGAGCAAAATAGTATTCTTAAAAAAAATGGAATAAAGAAGGATAAAAAGGAAATTTAAAAAAAAGTAACATTAACACGACACAAATATAACCGACATACTTTCTGAAATTTCTGACATTTTTTCTTCGTCAATTGAAGTAGTTTATTCAAATGTAGATTTTTTTTTATTTATTTCAAGTGTGACAAGCTGGATAAAAACACGGAAGAACGGCTCATAATTCCTAAAACTGTGTGTGGTGACACTTCCGCTAGTTTAAAGAGCCGAGAGCACGTGTTGTGTTAACTAAGGGGACTGTCAACCCTGCTGAGTTGGAGCAGAAATCGAATTATTATTATTATTATTATTATTATTATTATTGGGAAAATACGAATATGACACATTAAATCGGTCTCCAAAGTTGAGAGTCAACATAGGCCGGGGCCATGAACACCGGTAAGTGTAAGAAATACTTGGCGTTTATGCGGGAAAGAGAAGAAAAAAAAAATGAATGAAGGTTTAATTTTATGTGAATCCTTTTCACAGATGAATTCCCAATCTGAATCATTAAAAAAAAAAAACTATTTTTCTCCCAATACCAGCCACAAGTGCCACTGAAAGTATAAGGTTACTGAATGAGGTTGTTTTATGGATGTAACAGGAAGATGTAAGAAATTCAGATTATGAGGATAGGTAGGATAGATAACGGTTGGCCCTAGACTTAAATCCATTAGCGATCATTTCAGTAGTCTGTTCCACAAAATAGCAGCTCTCGAGATGGAGCTGTATGAGTGGAACTTCCTCCTTACTAATGGAATACAAAGGGAATGGGGATGAATCGACCCTGTGCACATGGAATGGTGGATCTAATTTATTGATTGATTCGTTTTTTATGGCTTAGCAGCCCTTTGCAGGTTATTTAAAGCCAGAAAACATTTTTAGATTGTAAGATTTGTTTTAGATAATACGGCTGTAGTGATATAAGTCTTACTAATTAACCCATAGCTGGAGAGAGAAGAGGTCGATTTATAACATTCCCAAAGGTATTTGCGCCTAAGTGAATATAACAAACAGAACGGGAATTGAAACTCGGCTCTCCGATTAACAAATCCAAGCCATTGCCCATTACATCATCCGAACATCGAAGCTTGCAACACCTGGTATTACCAAGCGGTCACCAATCTAGGTGCTGACCTGGCTTGACGTTGCTTAACTTCGATGATCGCACGGAAACCGTTGTTTCAACATGATGTGTCCGTAGCATGTGAAACTACGGAATCTACATTATCAGAAAATTGTTCATGGAAATAACGATAGAGTTGCGAGATGCTTGCGGCATTTCGTCTTTATGGAGTTGGTTGTAAGGTTGAAAACAATTCATCACCCACAAAGCCGCGTAGATGCTTTTGAACTCCGTCGGTGAGGATTGGCAGCAATAATCCATTTTTGATTTGAATCGAGTAAAAAGTAGAAAACATAAACCACACTTGCAGTTCTGCGCCTTCTAACATCAGTTATGTGTGAGTGAATTGGCCCTTCATACATAAATATATCTATCCATGCTTGGCAGACATTTCCTGCTAGTTTTTAATTACCTTTGTGTCACTTGTCCGTTTCTTCCACTGAACCAGAGTGTGTGAATTTTCCATACTAACTGGACCCAGGGATTGAACTCACAATTGTCAGAGAAACGGACAAGTGAGAATTTATTCACTTTATAGAGGTAGGTTGTTCTCATTCGACTTTCCCTGTTTGGGGAATATTTCATATTATTTAATACACGCCATCTTATTTACCTTTGTGTAGTGTATTCGTTCGTTTTTTTTTTTACTGAACCAGAATATATGACGTGATGGGATTGAAACTCACAACTACCAAGGAAACAGATATGTTTCCATCAACGCTGCATTCCACTCGACTATGGGATAAGCAAATGGTGTCATTCAGGAGCCTTAAGCATGTCTATATTCAGATGGTGGAATTTTCAAGTGTCCTTGCTAAATCAGTATAGAGTATTAGGGTTTAGGTCTGCAAATCACACCTGCTGGCTTAAAACGATGTTTTAAGCATGGAAAGAAGAGTGAGAACACACTAGATTCAATAAAGTGTCCAGTTCAAAATTCAGAGAAGGTTACCAAATACGAGCGACACGTGAGGGCGTATAGGACGTTTCGAGAAAAATGGAAACCAAACGGACGCATATAGATCGATTTCGGAAAGAGGTAGTTTAAATATCTAGGTCGCATAAAGAGTAAAGATGGCTTGGAAAATTTGACACTCACAAGACACACAGCAAGAGGATCTGAGGAAAACAGTGAGTAACCTAGACAAGGAGCTTGTATGAATGGATTGCAGAACAGTGAATGGGAGCGTTAATAAAAAAATACAGTTAAGAGCAACAAGGGATAGAAAGCTGTGGAGAGTCATGATCACCATATCATGATGAAGCAAATACAGAAATCCAAAGGCGCAAGAGAGTATCGAATGATGCATTCCAAAATATAAGCAAACTATTAAGAAATAGCAAATGTTATTAGAAACAAAGAATAGAGGGATGAAGTGTTATATAATATCAGTCTTCCTAAATGACAGGGAATGCTGGACAATTTCTTCATAGGTGAAGAAGAAACTTGAGACAACAGAAATGTGGTTCTACAGAAGGATGCTGAGAATATCATGACCAGAACATGTTAGCAACAACGAAGTTTAGCGAAAATGGAAACAAAATACACTTATCACTAGGAAGAAACAGATGAAAATTTCTAGGGCACATAATGTGGAAAGAGAGTCTGGAAAATTGAATACCCACAGTACATATTGAAAGCAAGAGGAACAGAGGAAAACAACGCATAACCTGTCCAAAGAACTTGAGTAAATAGATAAAGGTTTAGGAGTTACAACGAAAAGATAACATTTATTAAGAGTTACGAATGAGAGGAAATTGTGGAGAACCATGATCGTCAACGTCCTGAAGGGACACGGCACACAAAGGAAGAATGTAGGAACAATAACAGATGTATTTCTATAGAAGCATGCTGAGAATACCATAATCAAAGCATGTGAGTAAAGAGGAAGTTTTAAAGTAGAAACCTAAAAGAACACTGTTAGGATTTTTTTTTATTTTACTTCTGATTCTAACAATACTTAAAGTTACACAGAATAGGAAACTGTGGAGAGCCATGAGCACCTCCGTTCTGAAGGGATATGATGCATAAAAGAAGTTACTTAAATGTCAAATTTTATTTTCTATATTTGTATTTATTTATTGACAAAATGTAACTTTGTTGTCCAACTTCTTTCTCTTGAAGGAGAAAGCTTCATAGATCTGAACGTGTAGGTCACCATTTATTCACTTATCCACATGAAGCGCACTTTCACTTGGATCAAAATAGGAAAGGTTTCTCTCAAAGAAGAATGTCGAGGTACGTCTGTATCTCTATTTCAACCAGTCATTCACGTTCTATGCATACATATTTTTTATTTCACCAATATATACCAGCTATTATCATCATAACATATATAATGTGTCAATGACAATCTTTTTTTTTTCGTGGTTTCCAATGCGTTTCAATAAAAAAAATCTTTATCAATATATGAGCATTCTACATGTAACAGTTCTTATCTGTCAGTAATGCTTGTTCAGCAATTGAAGAAAAAATATTTATCAAATTATTTTTGCTGAAATGATTAAAGTGATACAGAGTAGTAGTGGAGTATTGATAAAGTGAGTGGGCATCAATATGAAAAACTCGATACCTTGCCTATGTGCACCGATTTTAATCGAACTAAAATGCAACTGGAATACTCTTTGATTTTTTAAAATTCTGTCCATATTTTTATTGTAAATTGGCAATGCATTCCTATAATAACACACTTCCTGTGACACTGAATATATATTCATTAAAATCTATGAAAAAACATTGAATGAAAACGCATTGGGGCCGGTATCCAATAACAAAGTCAGTTTCTCTTCAGTGGTGTTTTCGTCTTTGTGCAAAACACGTCAAAATAAAATGTGCGTCTGATTCTACGCTAGTTGTGGATTCCAGAGAATTTTATATTTTCGTTATCTCCATACATAAAAATTACTATGAGTCACCTACCCTCCCCCCTGTGGTAAGGTAGTTAAATCTCAGTAGAGGATCTGTACTTTCTCGGAAAAAAGGTTTACACGCACAAAAATAAATAAAACACACAATAAAAATATAAATTTAGTGATTTTCTAAGCCCGGCTTAGATGCGGCACAAGGTCGAAAGTATGGGGTACCCAGTGAGGATCGAACTCACTACTCAGTCGTAATTGATCTTGGAAGACAAGCTTTCTAACCATTACACCACATCGAGGTGCCCAATAAATGTAAATATATATGGATACATATTGCGTTTTATATGCACATACAAACACTCCATTGCCACTTTATATTGAGCACACTTCTCTCTCTCATATGTGTGTATATATATATATATATACATATGTATATATATGTGTGTGTGTGTATGTGTGTGTCTGTGTGTGTGTGCGTGCGTGCGTGCGTACACACACGCGTTTGTGTGTGTGTGTGTGTGTGTGTGGAGAGAGAGAGAGAGAGAGAGAGAGAGAGAGAGAATGGCGTGTTGATTCTTACGCTACGTCCACTCTACCAGAGGCATAATCACTTTATATATATATATATATATATATATATATATATATATATATATATATGTGTGTGTGTGTGTGTGTGTTTATATATATATATATATATATATATATATATATGAGAAAAGTTAGACGATAATCCAAATGAATGTGATATATATAAGACAATTTCTAAAATTTCTAATTTTATGTTTCACCAATGAGACGACGTCATTTTTTTTCTGATGACACCGATTCATCGGCGAAACGTTAAAATAAATTGAAGTTTTACCAATTGTTTATCCCCTCTCTCTCTTTATATATATATATATATATATATATATATATGTATGTATGTATGTATTGGTGCCTGCAAGGTAAATCGACACCTTAGGTTTAAAATGGATTTTAAGAATCAATAATCTTTCTTGAAGCTATTATTTTAGTTATAATTTAAAGCTAATAGATTAAATTTAATATTCCCAATAAGCAAAATTATTTGCTGAATTTCAATCTGAAATCAAATTGTTTGCAATTAGTTTTTTTAATATCAGTAAAAACGGTAAAATCTTTCATCTGGACAAATCTGTCAACACAACGTAATTCTTATAAAGAAAATTTTCAAAAATAAAATATACTTTTCTGAAATTGTATTTAAGGAAAATTTGCTGATTTAAAGTTTAATTAATCCGATTTGAAACAAATATCACTTATCTTTAGTATAAAATGTCACAGAAAACCATTTTAACTCGTAGACGGGTGTTTTTTATGAGGTGTTGATAACTCTTTTGATAGATGTACGTTTTAGATTTTTTACCAAGGTGGATATAACTGTAACAATAACTTGAAGAACGTAAACGTCATTTTTAAATAATTTTTTTTAACTTACCTGTAATTTTAAAAAGTTGAGAAAATATTCTAAGCAATGTAACATTTTATAGAATTTTAAGCACTTTATAGTCTAACTTACGAAAACGCTTGTTGAGGAAATGTTAGAAAATTACGAATATATTTTAACTTTACTATAGTTATTGCTCTTATTTTCTCATAATGCTGTGTATGGACGTCCGTATTTACAAAAATTGAAATTCCATAAAATTAAATAGGAGAATAAGTCCGGAAAATTTCATTAAAATTAACTATTTTCTGATTTTTGCAAGAACTTCTAAATCAGCATGTTTTGCACAAGATTTTTAATAAAAATTTCCAGGGTTCTAAAAAGAATTAAAAAAAGATTTTTTTACACAAAAATTCTTTGCTCTGTTCTCTTAATAATAGCATCAATATTTTTACTATAAAACTTTGTTTTTATTAAGTTTTGGGCATTTTTTTAAAACATCTATGCTAATTTTTAGCGACTCTTCGGAGGCACCTATATATATATATATATATATATATATATATATACATCGGACTTCATCGGACTAAATTTGTTATGTTGTCCGATGAGGTCCTAAAGGACGAAACGCGTCACAAGAAAACTTTTTCCATTTTGTCATAAGTTTTTCTCCAATATAGTTCTTGATATATAAAAATGCATATCGTTATAACACACACACACGTATATATATATATATATATATATATATATATATATATATATGCAATGACTGTTGGAAAATTATCGGTCCCAGTAAGAATTCATTTCCCTTAGAAAATCTGAAGTCTTGTCAGATTTTGTGAAGTGGCTCGAAGCGAAAACTTTTCAGCACCCCCCTCGTAAATAAATACACAAGGGACCTTTTGTTTATTGTTCTTCAAAAGATGTGTACATCCAGATGTCTTTAATTGTAATTTTTTTTTTATAATTCTTAGGATAGATAAGCAAGACACGAAAATTCAACTAGTGTCAGACTCCGAACGAAAGTTGAAAAAGAATTGTTCTTCTGACATCATAGACAAACGATAAACAAAGGAAGGGTATAGGGTGAGTTGGATGGCATAAGAAACAAAGAAGAGAAGAAAATAAAATCAAAATCTGTCAATGATAACATGAACAATGCCATCAGCCGTAAACAAGGACAAGCAGTGTCTTTAAAATGGCGACTGTAAATGTTTAAGCCGAGGCCGGATGGCGATGAACAAGAAACATGTTCATATTCTGACACGTAATAGAAAACTTTCTTTCTATTTTTTGTAAGATAAAAAATAAAGAATAAATAACTGAAAGACAAACAAAAGAAAAAGCACCCCAAGTTTACGAACGATTGACATGTTGCAGTCCCATACTGTAGATATCGTGAAATCTATTTTTCTTTTTTTTTTTTTTGTTTGTAAAGTTTCGAATTAGTATGAGGTGCTTGTTTTGCGCATTATTCCATTGTTAGTTTATATGTATAAGGCTTCATGATTTTATGATCGGTAAAAAAAAAAAAAAAAAAATACTACAGAAATGTGTACGGTTTGGTTGAAGTGGGGACTTGTGTTGACATGAGGATGTGAGAGCATTTAAAGAACCATTGTTTGGAGCCTGTGCCACAGATGTTATCTTATGGCCAAAACGGAGAAGGAAGCAAAGCTCAATACAGAAAAAATAAATAAAAAAAAAAAACGTTGGTGTTGTTATTATTGTTGGTGTTGTTGGATTCGCTAGTCCTCTGTTTCTGCTATCATGTCGGTGATGCTCATTGCAACGAGGCTACCTTAAAAACATTAATAAAAAATAAGAGAAAAGATATTGCAAATATATATTATGATTATCTGTTATAGATTACTCTTCAACTCCTCTTTCTTTGTATTAGATATGTGAACTGCCCTAACTTTAAATAAGCTTGTGTAAATACAGTGTTCCTATAAAGTTTGGCACTGGGAAATCTCATTAACTATATTGTTTACCTGCACAGATTAAACATCGTTTTGTGGCAAGAAGAAAGAATTGATTTCTTTTTCTGGGGGTATACTAAAGGAGAAGGTCTACCCAAAGAAAATCACAGATGCAACACACTTGATTGAACACATAAAGAGTGAATGTGCTAAAATGGACGGCGATGCGGAGTTATTGAATCGAATTCACGTGAATCTTGCAAAGCGTAGCAACCTTTGCATCACAACTGATGGAAATCCTATTGAATATGTTATTTGTTAATATTCCAATTCAATAAAATGATACTGAAAATTTAATTTCCTGAAAATATGCACTTTTGACTATGTGTCCAGACTTTAGAGACACCCTTTAAATGGCAGAACAGGGAGTGAGAGTGGCAGTGAAAAGATAAACCTTACTAAGAGCTACAAAGAATAGGAAATTGTAGAGAACTATGATTGCCCAGTTCTTGAAGAGATACAGCACATAGAAGAATTAAAGTGGTTCCCTGTCACTTTTAGTAGAAAGGCTCAGAGACAAATAACCGTCCATTATTATGTATTATGTACTGCTTGCTATAATAATAATAATAATAATAATAATAATAATAATAATAATAATAAAGCTATCAAAATACAAGGACCTTGAAATCGAAATATCAAAAATGTGGCATACAGGAACGTCAACAATCCCTGTTGTAGTTGGAGCCCTAGGACTGGTTGGAAAAGATTGCAGTAGACTAATTGAAGGGATTCCTGTAAGCCCATGCCTAAAAGAAATATAAAAAAATTGTTCTCACGAGTACAGCCTACACCTTACGAAGGGCTTTATCTATGTAAAATATATATATATATTTTTGTCAGTGGAAAGTGTCATGATGCCATTTCTAACCTTAGGTCTCTGGGCGGGACCAGGAACGAAATGTGTACACACCAGAGATCAAAGGAAATATTAATAATAATAATAATAATAATAATAATAATAATAATAATAATAATAAAAGCAATGGGATACCTCCACTGAAAAGTATGTGATCACTATAACATTAAAGTCAAAGACCAATACTGCATATATAAACCATAATCTGTGACAGAAAATGATGAAGCTACTATTCCCTTGGACATGCCAGTCTAAACTGATAAAGAAATTAAAACCAGCAAACCTGCTATTGTCGTGAAAGGACGTGAAAGAAATAACTTGTCTGCTTGTTGACATTTTTGTCTCCACTGAAAAAAAAAACTTGCCTGAAAACTACAGGAAACTCTCCAAATATAAAGATCTAGAAACAGAAATTGAGAGAATGTTGGACATGAAAACTGCAAAAATATTAATGTTAATAGGTGCTCTCGGTCTGGTCAAGAAGAAAATGAAAGAATACATCAACAAAATACCTGGCAGCATTAAGATACAAAATGTCCAGGAGATCGTTCTACTTAGTACTGCTCATATATTAGGGAGGACTCTATCTGTCAAATAAAAACATCACACCTTCCTGGTAGCCCCAGGTGTAAGGGATGGACTTGGATCCATCAATAAACAATGCAAAACATTAAGGACAAACTCTGACCAATAATAAGATAGTGACCATAAAAATTATGGGGTTATTTACATGTGGATCGCCAGTTTGGCCTATGATAAAAGTGTAGTATCTGTGCTCTGTATGAAAAGTGTTACAGACACACGCATGAACAATAGAGATATGTATGCGTGTGCTTAAATATACCATACCTTAAAACAATATTTTATCATATATATATATATATATATATATATATATATATATATATGTGTGTGTGTGTGTGTATTTCTTATCTGATCATTTCCGCACGACAAAATAACCGAGAAAAGAAAAGGAGAGGAAGAAGAGAGAATGGATTTATGACAGTGGAAAAATGGAAGGTAAGTAAGAAAGAAAAGACGGAAAGAAAAGCGAGTAAAAGGGAAAGGAAGAAAGGAAGAAAGGAAGAAAGGCGTAGACAGAGTGGATTGTTATCTCGCGTTTTTATTACTCTTATGCCGCTTTGATCTTGTAATGTAGATGAACCGTTATTTTTTTTCTTTTGCTACGTGACGTAAATCCTTATACAGAAAGGCAAATAATAATACGGTATTTATATAATAATAATAATAATAATAATAATAATAATAATAATAATAATAATAATAAATGAAAATTAAAAGGTTGACGTACAATCGTTATTCCATAATTTCATTGGTATTTCTAGGACCACTAGGAATGATAAAAAAGAATACTAATACACACATTAAGAAAATCCCAGGAAACACATCTGACTGTTTATGAGCAATGCTCATACATTCAGATAAATTCTCTCAATATAAAATACTCAATAACTTTCGAAGAAAAACATTCCTTTATCTCAGATCTCGAGTAAAAGACTTGACAAATGATTGTATCAAACACCATATCAGGAAAAATGTATTCAATAATAATAATAATAATAATAATAATTTGTGAATGCTGTGTAGGAAAGGTACTGAAAGTGTGCAAAACATTGTTAGTGGTTCACACGGCTAACACAAAAAGAGTACAAACGATGTCATGATAAAGTAACCCACAGAACACGTTGGGAACTATGCAGGAAGTTTGGCCTCGACTGGGAAGAGAATTGGTAGAGGCATTCACCCCCCCCCGTCAGTAGCCGAGAATGAGCGAGTAAAGCTCATATGGGATGAAGCCATGTTAACTGACAAGCGCCTAGAGAGAAATTGCCATGATTCACACTTGCGCATAAGAGCAGCCATGAATGGACCCTGATAGACGTTGCGGTACCTTGGTATAAGAACATTGGGTTGGCAAAATATAGAGATACAAAACCTCGGCATGATAAATCTGAAAAGTATATCAAGCAACAGTTCCTGTAATCCCTTTTATAGTTTGTGCACTCGAAACTATTTCTAGGAATCTTTCTGCCTTGCAAGACGCCTTGGGAATATCTGAAATCATAGCGAGTGTTCAGATGGCAGCGCTGCTTGGAACAGTTAATATGTTGAGATAAGTGTTATACTTCTAAACTATTCAGGAGCTGAGATATGACCAGCATCACCGGACTGAAAGATCTAGAAGTGGGAAGGGTTATCAAATTAAATAATAATAATAATAATAGTAATAATAGTATTAATAGTAATCGTGTTCTGTGCCACTTTTATTGCAAAAATGATTCAGATTAATAAAGAATTAATCATAAATGTAAAACTCCTAACTTAAATAAGATCGTATTTTGTCTGAATATTGAATGTATTCATCTATTGACTAATGCAGTATCTACCGGGTGGTCTGAAAGATTTGTCACCTATAGATAATTTTCTATTTCAGATGGCTGACACGAGCTCATACAGTTTGGAAGAGAGGTTGCTTGCAAGTGTATGGACACATGATCGTGTTCATTCTGTCAAGAGCATGGAGGATGTGCGACATGACTTCATTGGTATTTCTATTGTTCTCATTACTTTTTGGTAAGACTTTCGGACCACCCTGTAGTAAAGAATTTCACTTGTGTATTTTATCGTGAGTTATATAATGACAAACTGAGCAGAAACAATTTTTAACGAATAAAAAACAACTATTATTTATACATTTAACCCCCAACCTTTTAAAATCTCTTTTAACCCTAGAACACTAACTATCAATTACAGTTACACCACGACTAACCATAGGTATATCATACCCGATTATGAAAATATCAAAAAAAAATATTAAACATAAATCTTTATTTGAAATATTTTACATGCAGGCACTTCAAACTTTTTACTTTGAGTTAACATCAATAGGAACTTAAAAACATCTTATTTAGGTAAGAAAATCAGGTACTGTTGTGGAGTGGTTTCCCAGTGGAGGCTTGTATTTGTACTAAGTCGGTCCTAAAATAGGTTCGACGTACAAAACGTTAGGAACTTCATATAATAGGTATGACGCAGAGAAATCTAGTTGTGGTCGCTGATACTTTAGTATCCGACTAACGGTCGTCCGGCATCGACTGACGATATTCAGTCACCCCCCCCCACCCACGAGGGCGTCATGTGGCACAAGGCCTTTTTAACGCATCGACTGACTGACCGAACCACTGAGCGACTCCTACTTATTATAGGTGGGAGAGTCTATTAACTATAGAATAGGTGTGTTCCACTATAACAGATACTGAAAATTGTAATTAAAAATAGGAAAATTTGCGCAGGGTACTATAAACCCATGGTTAGTGTTCTAAGGTTAAGTATGGCTAAGAATATAGCAAAAATTTCAACATCTAAAATATTCCGAGACATTATATCCATATAAATCATTCATACATTCTCATAATTTTAAAATCTAGATAACCCCTCCCACTTCTAGATGCAAAAATTATTTAAAAATTAAATCCCTATGATGTGTAGAAAAATATGTACTTACAAACTATGTTTAACAACCTATATATATTTATTAGGTAAAACTAGTCAGAAAAATTTCCATTGTAAAAAATTTTGTTAAAGATAACAAACAGGTCATGTCTATTGCTGCTTTAAAAAATACTTTTGTGCGGTTGGCGGATTGTATCTTGGTGTTTGAAGTAGAAATGAAATATTCACAGTTTCTGTTTGTTCTCTTTAATGTTCCAATCTTTCGACCTGCTTCAATCATTATCAAGATAGAAAGGAAGAAATGAGACGAAGTTCAAAGTCCGTGTAATAGTTTGCATCTTTGGTAGGATTTGAATTTTGAATGGAAACTTCGGAACATTAACAAGGACTAACTTGAACTGTGGAAAAATATAATAAACATAAATTATCTGCTGTTTTGACAAAATTTGGTTGAATATATATATATATATATATATATATATATATATATATATATATACATACACACACACACACACACACATATATATATATATATATATATACGTGTGTGTGTGTGTGTGTTAGGATAATGAGACAAAATGGAAAATCTATAAACGACGCGTTTCGCCAAGAACGTGTGTTTCTTCAATTTGGAAAAAAGCAGACGTTCTTGGCTAAACACGTCGTTCATAGCTATTACACTTTGTTTCATTATTTTTACTTTTGTTTCGGATCCTATTGCACTTACACACACATACTCACACACACGCAAACATAAATATATATATATATATATATATATATATATATATATATATATATATATATATATATATATATATATAAAACTGTGTTGCGTCGAAAAACTTATAGTAATTTACCCATGCGCGCATGGACTCTCCCAGCTATAAATAGGGAGCAGGTACGGCCTTTTGGGGAGGGAAGTTTTCAGCAGTCAGCTCTGAGAGTCGGACTGAACATTCTTCCTGTAACACTCTCGTCTGTATATGTTTGTATTACTGTTTCTGTTAATATATTTGTTTAACTCATTTCCCTTCTTGTGTCTTTATTTCTGGCCCTAACAAAGCCACAACGAAAACAAAATGGTCAACCAGTTGTGGAAGACAGTGTCTTTTAAAGCAAACAACCTTTGTAATTAAAATGCTCAATATCCAGAGATCGAGCATTAATAGCAAGAAATATAATAAAATGTTTAATTTATCTGTCCCTACTCCGAGTTTTGCGGTGTCAGTAGGCAGCTTGATAATAAAAATTTTACATTTAACATTCTTCTTCTTCTATGTGTTGCTTCCATTTCGAATGTTGATGATCATGGCTCTCCACAATTTCCTGTTCTTTGTAGCTCTTAATAAATGTTGTCTTTTTGTTATATTTCCTAAACCTTGTTTCGTCATCCATTTACTCAAAGCTCACTAAGTAGGTTATGTGTTAATTTCCTCTATCCCTCTTACTTTAATCTGTCCTGTGAGTATCAGATTTTCTAAGCTCCCTTTTCTCATTATGTACCTTAGAAATATCAACTGTCACTTCCTGATGTTAAGTATCAGTGTCCTTGTTGTTTCCATTTTCTCTAAAACTTTGCCGTTGCTCACATGTTCAGTAACTTTCTGTAGAACCACATTTCTGTTGTTCCAAGTCTCTTCTTCATCTGTGAGGAGAATATCCAGCATCCACTGTTGTATAGGAGGGCTGATATTACATAACAGTTCTGTATTCTTTTTTTTTATTTCTAAATAATTTTTTTCTGTTTCTTAATACTTTACTTAGCTTTTGGAAGGCACATTTCGCTATTCAGATACGCCTTCGGATTTCAGTGTCGCACTTTCCGTCCTCTGTTAAAATAACACTGAGTTAAAAACGGAATATCTACGCAAATACGGGTATCTACTAAAAATCACGTCTGAAGTAATAAAATAGATTTCGGTTTAAAAATTAAATCCATTAATTCTTTAGAAATTGCTTTGTTTACGATTCGTATACGAAACTAGGCAGATATACCTTTCGATAAATCTGAATCTAGTGAACGTGTGTTAAAGTCTTGATTGTGAAAGTTGAATCATGCCGGATTAGAAGATGGTTCCTCCTGCATACAGGGATGCAGGTTCGAGTCCTGTTGGATGCGACATTTTCTTTATTATGTTTTCTCGGTTGCGCAGGCTGGTAGACAAAACAAATACTGTTTACAATAAAAACAAGACATATACTCAAATACGAGTATCCACTAAAAATAATGATTGAGTTAATAAAAACAGGCCGTATTAAAAAATAAAATAAGTTATTTAAGTTATTTCTTTTATATATATATATATATATATATATATATATATATATATACTCTTAATTCCTCTTCTTTTATTGTTCTCGCTCATTAATAAGGTTTTCTGTTTCACACTCATTAACCCCTTCTGTCTTAGTGCCTTTATTGCCTTTCTTGGCGTGAAATAATTAAAAAATATACGTATTTATTTATATACATCTGTATGTTTGAGGAGTGAAACACTAGTCCTACTTAGTGACTGAAGTATTTGCGTATTTACAACTGAAGACAGTTCTTCTAAAAGTGCCATGACTAAAAGCCAAGATGACAATTCCCATTCGGAAGATTTGTGAAACATAATCTTCTTTGATCTCGTATGACCTTGTAGCAGACCAACCTTGATAACTAAGTGCATTTGATTTTATAGTCAATGGTTTATTGAAAA